>QCXZ01000042.1:13851721-14104112 GCA_025024175.1 Rhyzopertha dominica | reverse complement strand
ACAGATGACAGATGACGGCTGACATTTGACAGATGACAGTTGACAGTTGACAGTTGACAGTTGACAGATGACAGATGACAGATGACAGTTGACAGTTGACAGWTGACAGATGACAGATGACAGWTGACAGATGACAGTTGACAGATGACAGATGACAGATGACAGATGACAGATGACAGWTGACAGATGACAGATGACAGWTGACAGWTGACAGATGACAGTTGACAGATGACAGTTAACAGATGACAGATGACAGATGACAGATGACAGTTGACAGTTGACAGATGACAGTTGACAGATGACAGTTGACAGATGACAGTTGACAGATGAACAGATGACAGATGACAGTTGACAGATGACAGTTGACAAATGACAGATGACAGATGACAGTTGACAGATGACAGATGACAGATGGCAGGTGACAGTTGACAGATGACAGTTGACAGATGACATTTGACAGATAACCAGATGACAGTTGACAGTTGACAGTTGACAGATGACAGTTGACAGATGACAGATGACAGATGACAGATGACAGATGACAGTTGACAGTTGACAGATAACAGTTGGACAGATGACAGATGACAGATGACACTTGACAGATGACAGATAACAGATGACATTTGACAGATGACAGATGACAGTTGACAGTTGACAGTTGACAGATGACAGTTGACAGATGACAGTTGACAGATGACGGATGACAGATGACAGTTGACAGTTGACAGATGACAGTTGACAGATGACAGTTGACAGATGACAGATGACAGATGACAGATGACAGATGACAGTTGACAGTTGACAGATGACAGTTGACAGATGACAGATGACAGATGACAGTTGACAGATGACAGTTGACAGGTGACAGATGACAGGTGACATTTGACAGTTGACAGTTGACAGTTGACAGATGACAGTTGACAGATGACAGTTGACAGTTGACAGATGACAGTTGACAGATGACAGATGACAGATGACATTTGACAGATGACAGATGACAGTTGACAGTTGACAGATGCCAGATGACATTTGACAGATGACAGATGACAGTTGACAGATGACAGTTGACAGATGACAGATGACAGATGACATTTGACAGATGACAGATGACAGTTGACAGTTGACAGATGACAGTTGAACAGATGACAGATGACAGATGACAGATGACAGATGACAGATGACAGATGACCAGATGACAGTTGACAGTTGACAGATGACAGATGACATTTGACAGATGACAGTTGACAGTTGACAGATGACAGTTGACAGATGACAGTTGACAGATGACAGTTGACAGATGACAGTTGACAGATGACAGATGACAGTTGACAGATGACAGATGACAGACGACAGTTGACTGATGACAGTTGACAGATGACAGATGACAGTTGACCAGATGACAGATGACAGATGACAGATTGACAGATGACAGCTGACAGATGACAAATGACATTTGACAGATGACAGTTGACAGATGACAGATGACAGATAACAGTTGACAGATGACTGTTGACAGATGACAGTTGACAGATGACAGATGACAGCTGACAGTTGACAGATGACATTATGACATTTGACAGATGAGAGATGACAGTTGACAGATGACAGTTGACAGATGACAGATGACATTTGACAGATGACAGCTGACAGATGACAGCTGACAGTTGACAGTTGACAGATGACAGATGACATTTGACAGATGACAGATGACAGCTGACATTTGACAGATGACAGTTTGACAGTTGACAGTTGACAGATGACAGATGACAGATGACAGTTGACAGTTTGACAGTTGTCAGTTGACAGATGACAGTTGACAGATGACAGTTGACAGATGACAGATGACAGATGACAGATGACAGATGACAGTTGACAGATGACAGATGACAGTTGACAGTTGACAGATGACAGTTGACAGATGACAGTTTAACAGATGACAGATGACAGATGACAGATGACAGTTGACAGTTGACAGATGACAGTTGACAGATGACAGTTGACAGATAACAGTTGACAGATGACAGATGACAGATGACAGTTGACAGATGACAGTTGACAACTGACAGATGACAGATGACAGTTGACAGATGACAGATGACAGATGGCAGGTGACAGTTGACAGATGACAGTTGACAGATGACATTTGACAGATAACAGATGACAGTTGACAGTTGACAGTTGACAGATGACAGTTGACAGATGACAGATGACAGATGACAGATGACAGTTGACAGTTGACAGATAACAGTTGACAGATGACAGATGACAGATGACACTTGACAGATGACAGATAACAGATGACATTTGACAGATGACAGATGACAGTTGACAGTTGACAGTTGACAGATGACAGTTGACAGATGACAGTTGACAGATGACAGTTGACAGTTGACAGTTGACAGATGACAGATGACAGTTGACAGATGACAGTTGACAGAAGACAGTTGACAGCTGACAGATGACAGATGACAGATGACAGATGACAGATGACAGATGACAGATGACAGATGACAGATGACAGTTGACAGTTGACAGATGACAGTTGAAAGATGACAGATGACAGTTGACAGTTAACAGATGACAGTTTGACAGATTGACAGATGACAGTTGACAGATGACAGATGACAGATGACAGATGACAGAAGACAGATGACAGATGACAGCTGACAGATGACAGATGACAGATGACATTTGACATATGACAGATGACAGATGACAGATGACAGTTGACAGTTTGACAGTTGACAGATGACAGATAACAGTTGACAGATGACAGTTGACAGATGACAGATGACAGATAACAGTTGACAGATGACAGTTGACAGATGACAGATGACAGATGACAGATGACAGCTGACAGATGACAGTTGACAGTTGACAGATGACAGTTGACAGATGACAGTTGACAGATGACAGATGACAGATGACAGATGACAGTTGACAGATGACAGATGACAGTTGACAGTTGACTGTTGACTGTTGACAGATGACAGTTGACAGATGACAGATGACAGATGACAGTTGACAGTTGACAGATGACAGATGACAGATAACATTTGACAGATGACAGTTGACAGTTGACAGATGACAGTTGACAGATGACAGATGACAGATGACAGTTGACAGATGACAGATGACAGATGACAGTTGACAGTTGACTGTTGACTGTTGACAGATGACAGTTGACAGATGACAGATGACAGATGACAGTTGACAGTTGACAGATGACAGATGACAGATAAACATTTGACAGATGACAGATGACAGTTGACAGATGACAGTTGACAGATGACAGATGACAGATGACAGATGACAGTTGACAGATGACAGATGACAGATGACAGTTGACAGTTGACTGTTGACTGTTGACAGATGACAGTTGACAGATGACAGATGACAGATGACAGTTGACAGTTGACAGATGACAGATGACAGATAACATTTGACAGATGACAGTTGACAGTTGACAGTTGACAGTTGACAGATGACAGTTGACAGATGACAGTGACAGATGACAGTTGACAGTTGACAGATGACAGATGACAGATGACAGTTGACAGTTGACAATGACAGATAACAGTTGACAGATGACAGTTGACAGATGACAGATGACAGATAACAGTTGACAGATGACAGTTGACAGATGACAGATGACAGATGACAGATGACAGCTGACAGATGACAGTTGACAGTTGACAGATGACAGTTGACAGATGACAGTTGACAGATGACAGATGACAGATGACAGATGACAGTTGACAGATGACAGATGACAGATGACAGTTGACAGTTGACTGTTGACTGTTGACAGATGACAGTTGACAGATGACAGATGACAGATGACAGTTGACAGTTGACAGATGACAGATGACAGATAACATTTGACAGATGACAGTTGACAGTTGACAGATGACAGTTGACAGATGACAGATGACAGATGACAGTTGACAGATGACAGATGACAGATGACAGTTGACAGTTGACTGTTGACTGTTGACAGATGACAGTTGACAGATGACAGATGACAGATGACAGTTGACAGTTGACAGATGACAGATGACAGATAACATTTGACAGATGACAGATGACAGTTGACAGATGACAGTTGACAGATGAAGATGACAGATGACAGATGACAGTTGACAGATGACAGATGACAGATGACAGTTGACAGTTGACTGTTGACTGTTGACAGATGACAGTTGACAGATGACAGATGACAGATGACAGTTGACAGTTGACAGATGACAGATGACAATAACATTTGACAGATGACAGTTGACAGTTGACAGTTGACAGTTGACAGATGACAGTTGACAGATGACAGTTGACAGATGACAGTTGACAGTTGACAGATGACAGTTGACAGATGACAGATGACAGATGACAGATGACAGTTGACAGATGACAGATGACATATGACAGTTGACAGTTGACAGATGACAGTTGACAGATGACATATGACAGATGACAGTTGACAGTTGACAGATGACAGTTGACAGATGACAGATGACAGATGACAGTTGACAGTTGACAGATGACAGATGACAGATGACAGTTGACAGTTGACAGTTGACAGTTGACAGATGACAGTTGACAGATGACAGTTGACAGTTGACAGATGACAGTTGACAGATGACAGCTGACAGATGACAGTTGACAGATGACAGATGACAGTTGACAGATGACAGATGACATTTGACAGATGACAGATGACAGATGACAGTTGACAGTTGACAGATGACAGTTGACAGATGACATTTGACAGATGACAGATGACAGATGACAGTTGACAGTTGACAGATGACAGTTGACAGATGACAGATGACAGATGACAGTTGACAGATGACAGATGACAGTTGACAGTTGACAGATACCAGTTGACAGATGACAGATGACAGTTGACAGTTGACAGATGACAGAAGACCGATGACATTTGACAGATGACAGATGACAGTTGACAGTTGACAGTTGACAGATGACAGATGACATTTGACAGATGACAGATGACAGCTGACATTTGACAGATGACAGATGACAGTTGACAGTTGACAGTTGACAGATGACAGTTGACAGATGACAGATGACAGTTGACAGTTGACAGATGACAGATGACATTTGACAGATGACAGTTGACAGATGACAGTTGACAGTTGACAGATGACAGTTGACAGATGACGGATGACAGATGACAGTTGACAGCTGACAGATGACAGTTGACAGATGACAGATGACAGATGACATTTGACAGATGACAGATGACAGTTGACAGTTGACAGATGCCAGATGACATTTGACAGATGACAGATGACAGTTGACAGATGACAGTTGACAGATGACAGATGACAGATGACATTTGACAGATGACAGATGACAGTTGACAGTTGACAGATGACAGTTGACAGATGACAGATGACAGATGACAGATGACAGATGACAGATGACAGATGACAGTTGACAGTTGACAGATGACAGTTGTCAGATGACAGCTGGCAGATGATAGATGACATATGACAGATGACATTTGACAGATGACAGTTGACAGTTGACAGATGACATATGACAGATAGCATATGACATATGACGGTTGACAAATGACAGATGACAGTTGACAGTTGACAGATGACAGTTGACAGATGACAGTTGACAGCTGACAGATGACATATGACAGATGACACATGACATATGACAGATGACAGCTGACAGTTGACAGATGACAGTTGACAGATGACAGATGACAGTTGACAGTTGACAGATGACAGTTGACAGTTGACAGATGACAGATGACATTTGACAGATGACAGATGACAGTTGACAGTTGACAGATGACATATGACAGATGACATATGACATATGACAGATGACAACTGACAGATGACAGATGACAGCTGACAGATAACATATGACAGCTGACAGATGACAGATGACAGTTGACAGTTGACAGATGACAGCTGACAGATGACAGCTGACAGATGACAGATGACATATGACAGATGACATATGACAGATAACAGATGACACTTGACAGATGACAGTTGACAGATGACAGATGACAGATGACAGTTGACAGTTGACAGATGACAGATGACAGATGACAGATGACAGTTGACAGTTGACAGATGACATTAAACATATGACAGATGGCAGTTGACAGATGACAGATGACAGTTGACAGTTGACAGATGACAGTTAACAGATGACAGCTGACAGATGACAGATGACAGTTGACAGATGAGAGATGACAGTTGACAGTTGACAGTGGACAGCTGACAGATGACAGTTGACAGATGACAGATGACAGATGACAGATGACAGTTGACAGTTGACAGATGACTGATGACAGATGACATATGACATATGACAGATGACAGTTGACAGATGACAGATGACAGTTGACAGTTGACAGATGACATTTGACAGATGACAGTTGACAGCTGACAGATGACAGTTGACAGCTGACAGATGACAGTTGACAGATGACAGATGACAGATGACAGATGACAGTTGACAGATGACAGTTGACAGTTGACAGATGACAGATGACATTTGACAGATGACAGATGACAGATGACAGCTGACAGCTGACAGCTGACAGATGACAGTTGACAGATGAGAGATGACAGTTGACAATTGACAGTTGACAGATGACAATTGACAGATGACAGATGACAGATGACAGCTGACAGCTGACAGATGACAGATGACAGTTAACAGATGAGAGATGACAGTTGACAATTGACAGTTGACAGATGACAATTGACAGATGACAGCTGACAGATGACAGTTGACAGATGACAGATGACAGATGACAGTTGACAGATGACAGTTGACAGTTGACAGATGACAGATGACATTTGACAGATGACAGATGAGAGTTGACAGTTGACAGATGACATATGACAGATGACATATGACAGATGACAGCTGACAGATGACAGATGACAGCTGACAGATGACAGATGACAGCTGACGGATGACAGATGACAGATGACAGATGGCAGCTGACAGATGACAGATGACAGTTGACAGATGACAGCTGACAGATGACAGTTGACAGATGACAGATGCCAGATGACAGTTGACAGATGACAGTTGACAGTTGACAGATGACATTTGACAGATAACATTTGACAGATGACAGATGACAGTTGACAGATGACAGTTGACAGATGACGTATGACAGATGACATATGACAGATGACATATGACAGATGACATATGACAGATGACATATGACAGATGACAGATGACAGCTGACAGATGACATATGACAGCTGACAGATGACAGATGACAGTTGACAGATTACAGCTGACAGATGACAGATGACCTATGACAGATAACATGACAGATGACAGGTGACAGTTGAAAAATGACAGTTGACAGATGACAGTTGACAGGTGACAGATGACATTTGACAGTTGACAGATGACAGATGACATTTGACATATGACAGATGACAGTTGACAGATGACAGATAACAGTTGACAGTTGACAGATGACAGTTGACAGATGACAGATGACATATGACAGATGACATATGACAGATGTCATATGACAGATGTCATATGACATATGACACATGACAACTGACACATGACAACTGACAGATGACAGATAACAGCTGACATATGACAGATGACAGATGACAGTTGACAGATGACAGATGACAGTTGACAGATGACAGATGACAGATGACATATGACAGATGACAGGTGACAGTTGTCAGATGATAGTTGATAGATGACATATGACAGTTGACAAATGACAGATGACAGTGGACAAATGACAGATGACAGTTGACAGTTGACAGATTTCAGTTGACAGTTGACAGATGATAGTTGACAGAAGACAGCTGACAGATGACAGTTGACAGATGACAGATGACAGTTAACAGATGGCAGATGACAGTTGACATGACAGCTGACAGATGACAGATGACAGTTGACAGCTGACAGATGACAGTTGACATTTGACAGATGACAGTTGACAGATGACAGTTGACAGATGACAGATGTCAGTTGACAGTTGACAGTTGACAGATGACAGCTGACAGATGACAGATGACAGTTGACAGATGAGAGATGACAGATGACAGTTGACAGCTGACAGTTGACAGATGACAGCTGACAGATGACAGTTGACAGATGAGAGTTGACAGATGACAGATGACATATGACAGATGACAGTTAAAAGTTGACAGATGACATATGACAGATGACAGTTAACAGATGACAGATGACAGTTGACAGTTGCAAGATGAGAGCTGACAGATGATAGATGACAGCTGACAGATGACAGATGACAGCTGACAGATGACAGCTGACTGATGATATATGACAGTTGACAGCTGACAGATGACAGTTGACAGTTGACAGATGATAGATGACACCTGACAGATGACAGTTGACAGATGTCAGTTGACAGTTGACAGCTGACAGATGACAGATGAAAGATGACAAATGATAGTTGACAGATGACAACGACAGCTGATAGGTGACAGATGACAGAGTTGACAGATGACAGATGACAGTTTACAGATGACAACTGACAGATGACATATGACAGATGACATGTGACAGTTGACAGCTGACAGATGGTTGATGACAGATGACAGATAAAATACGACAGATGACAGTTGACAGATGACAGATGATATTTGGCATTTGACAGATGACAGATAACAGATGGCATTTGACAGATGACAGATAGCAGTTGACAGTTGACAGAAGACTGATGACAGATGACAGTTGACAGATGACATTTGACATTTGACAGATGACAGATTGCAGTTGACAGTTGAAAGTTGACATGACATGACAGTTYACAGATGGCATARGACAGATCACAGCTGACAGATCACATCAACTGTCAACTGTCATCTATCAACCGTCATCTGTCAACATGCGGTAGGCCCACTTGCCCTGAGGGCAACTGCAGACTTCACTGGAGCGCCAGTACTTTTTTATGATTAGACACATGACAAATAACTTGGTAGGTGAGGAAACAGTTTTTTTATAGTTGTAGGTGTATATTTGCATTGTTCTTGATCGACAGGCAAGTATCACGCTTTGGGAAACATAAGCGATGTCCTCGAAGAGGCTTTTGAAATCTACCTCGTTGACCTGGCGCAATTGCACACTGCGGGTGCTTTCTCAGCTGCAGAGGCAGGATCGTTGGGGTCTTCCGTTTCCTTTAAGGTCCCACAGTTCGTAATTAGGGGTTGTTTTGAAAACTGCAGCCAGTTCGGCTCGATATTCTCACTGCTTCTTTTATAAAAGGTCATATATGTTGCACCGATCATTGCAGGCATATTTTTTGAATCATTCATTATATATTTGTATTTTTCGATGTTAATAGTGTAAAAAACTATATTTTTGCAATATAAATAGTTTGTTTACCTTTCTTTTAGTATTTTATTGTACATTAACTGCTTTTTCTTTATAAATAAACATTTTAAAATGCCACAAGTTGTTTTATTTTTAGTAAAAATTTATAATTTCACCAAAATCTGTAATAAAATCACTACAGATTTCTGTAATGACCCGTCAGAGGCAATTTAGAATTTTCGTTGTTCACCAATCCGAAAAGGGCCATTTTGGAAAAAGTTGCCGAAAGGGCTCCAACACATACTCAATGAAAAGAGGCCGCGGCCCCACAGGGGGGTGTAGCTAGCGTAGGGGGGGTTTGGAAATTTCGTCCGTTTCGCTATAGGATCAACCATTTCTGAGATATTTGCGATTGAAGTTTTCAAGGGTTTTCCTTAAGAAATCGGGGGTTTTTAATCGAAATAAGCAACGATTAGTGTAATAAAAGAAATTTTATTGCAGATTAATTGCATAATTACCATGTTGTATTACAATATTACGCTCGTTTCCTGTGTTGTTGTGTGGCTCTCTCCCTTCCTTCCATCAGTGATGGCTCCCACCTGTCGAAAAAACCAAAGTTGCTTATTAGGACACAGAAATATTATCGTAACATTCATATTTTATATCGGACAACTGTTTTACGGATAAAAATAATCAGAAAAAAACTCTGCGAACTTTCTAGCTCATTCCTGAGGACATTATCGGAATCTACAGTTCAAAACTACATCAGTGTATCCAGTTTTGAACTCTAAAGCAGAATTATCGGAAACGGCCGATACCCAAAATTCAACAAAAAAAAATTTCACCTTGGAGATGGCCGAGATTCACTTTCTTTACTAATTTTGACCTCCTAAATTGAAATCTGGCATCAGTTGCTCGCTAGCTGCAACGGTTCGCTTTGAAAGTGGTCTGGAATGGTTAAGTAGTAGGATTTTAAACTTCCGCTTTAGAGATTCATAAAAAAATAACGGTCAGTCCTAATGACCTGCAATGAAAATAATCACAAAGAACGTTATGTCAGATCCCTTGAGCCGTTTCGGAGCTATTCGAAAAAATTAAATACCGGGCAATCGGTTGAAAATTTCCGAAGGGTAACTACATAAAGACGATCATTAGGACCGGACGAATCCAACGAGCCATAATAGAATCAGATCCGTTGAGCCGTTTCGGAGCTATTCAAAAAAATTAAATACCGGGTAAACGGTTGAAAATTTCCGAAGGGTAACTACATAGAGACGATCGTTAGGACAGGACGAATCCAACGAGCCATAATAAAATCAGATCCATTGAGCCGTTTCGGAGCTATTCAAAAAAATTAAATACCGGGCTAACGGTGCAAAAATTCCCACGGGTGAATAATTGATAACGATCGTTAGGAGCATACGAATCCAACGAGCCATAGAACAACAAAATCGGATGAGCCGTTACTGAGCTATTCAAAAAAATTAAATACCGGGCTAACGGTGCAAAAATTCCCACGGGTGAATAATTGAAAACGATCGTTAGGAGCATACGAATCCAACGAGCCATAGAACAACAAAATCGGATGAGCCGTTACTGAGCTATTCAAAAAAATTAAATACCGGGCTAACGGTGCAAAAGTTCCCAAGGGTGAATAATTGAAAACGATCGTTAAGAGCATATGAATCCAACGAGCCATAGAACAACAAAATCGGATGAGCCGTTACGGAGCTATTCAAAAAAATTAAATATAGACCCCAAAGGGGACGAAATTCCAATTGTTGCTCTTCCTCCTCCCACAGAGCAGGTGACAAGTCGTTCCATCGCAGTAAATATCTCCACACTAAAAATCCAGACTTGCGCTTTTCACCATACTAATCAACGACCTTGTAGAGCGAATCCAGAATGTTCGAATGAGCTTCCTTGCTTTGCAATCCTCGGCCTTGGCTGGCACTGCCACATTGGAATTCATCGCCAACGCCCTTATAATTGAGAAAAAATAAATACCTAACCAGCTGAACATGTAAAAGCTTACTTGCCGTGAATACCGGTGGTTTCGGGTGGAGGCCCGTTTCCGAAACTTGTAGGCTAAACTTCCAACAAGTTCCTACCTCGACCCCCGAGATGGCAATGTAATTGTCCAAATACCTAATAACAAATAATTTCAATAATTAATAAACCAATTACAGGTCAAAAGTACTAGTGATTGTGAACTGTTGATTACTTTTATAAATCCAAAAATACTAATATTCATCACCTGTTGCTGTCTTCACCGTTCACTTTTTTTGAAACTGAATAGAGAACTCACCTTCTCGTCATCGATCCGACATCCAAAAGTGGTGCTCAAAATATGTTAGAGGAGAAAATTTCACCCCTGTTTGACACTAAATACGCTAGGGTTTGAGCAAAAATCTTGGAAATGACGCCCAATTTGATAAACTGGAAATTGACGATTGCTCACAAAATTATGTCTGATATCTTAAATCTGTGTTCATAATTTGTTAGATGAGAAAATCCTACTCCTGTTTGATACCAAATACGTTACCGTTTGTGTAGAAATCTTGGAAATGAGAGCAGGTCAAAGAAACTGAGGAATTTGAAGTCAGTATATTCGTATCGGACGGTTATTAATTACAGCTCGATAACTAGTAAAGTAAATACGATCTGCAGTGCCGATGTACATACACATTAATAACAAGGAAACATTACCTGTGCTTTTTGACATACGCCTCGGCTCTGTCCCCATAACTTTAGAATGTCGTCTTAACAATCGGATGCTTTGAAATGCTTGCGGCATATTTTTGCAAATAGCTACGCTACATATCATCCCTGGCATCTGAAATAAGGCAATATTATTGAGGTTCCTGCGATGAACTTACAAAAAGAACTATCAATAAACGAACAGAATCCCGTTAAATACTTCACACACCTCGTGCGGTAGACATCCCGTGAGGTCATCCCAGTTACGAGGTCACCTACCTTATATTTTATTTTAACATATTTGTGCTATTTAGAACATTACAATTACAATAAACACACTAATAAATCAAATTCCAAATTCCGAAATTTCGATAAACATTACGAGAAAAAAAAGGACGCTAGCAACTGACAATTAAAATGACGTTGACGTTGACGTTGGCAGGAAATACATAGAGATGGGTAATTCACAAAAAGGAACGGATTGAATCGAAACTGGAACTGATTCCGGTACAAGGATACGATCTAATCATCAGTGAGAGTTCTATTGAGCAATTTAGTAATTTATAAAGTACATTTCTTGAAAAATAGAAAGCTAAATGCGCAGCACCTCATTCAAACAGTATTTGCCGGTGCAAGAAGGTTGGAATGTGATAGTCGAGAATTGAACTGGTAATAAGAATGTTGGAAAGAGATCTGTTGTGTTCACAGAATCGACACGACTGATGCGGCGGCAGCACTGTCATCGCTGAAATGTAACCTAAAAGTAATTTGTGTTTACGAGTTTACCTGTGTTTCTGTTCACAACAGGAATCCTCCGAAGCCATATCTTACTAGGAGCAATATCTCATGCTCCCTCAAGAGCTAGCGGACTTAAAGGGCTAGAGCTCTACTTTCTGGGGTACACTCACTTTTGCATCAACAACCACTTGCCCTGAGGGCAACTGCAGACTTCACTGGAGCGCCAGGAGTACTTTTTTACGATTAGACACATGACAAATAACTTGGCAGGTGAAGAAACAGTTATTTTATAGTTGTAGCTGTATATTTGCATTGTTCTTGATCGACAGGCAAGTTTCACGCTTTGGGAAACATAAGCGATGTCCTCGAAGAGGCTTTTGAAATCTACCTAGTTGACCTGGCGCAATTGCACACTGCGGGTGCTTTGTCAGCTGCAGAGGCAGGATCGTTGGGGTCTTCCGTTTCCTTTAAGGTCCCACCGTTCGTAATTAGGGTTGGTTTGAAAACTGCAGCCAGTTCGGCTCGATATTCTTACTGCTTCTTTTATAAAAGTGGATTGTTTTATTTATCAAGTCCAATATCCCGACTATATCATTCTAACAACAGTTAATACTTTCATTTATAATTACTTAAATAAATTGTTAATAAGACGTTCCATTCTTCTGAAATGCATATATTGTGGATATCTAAAACTTCAATGATTATAGTTCATTAGAAACATGAGAAATTGACCAAAAATACTTCTTAAAAACCATATATTTTGGGGTAAAGATGAAGTAACATAATCACGAAGTTTACAAAGTATATACAAAGTGATGAATAATGTAATGTTTACGTTGTACTAATCGTCCCACTCCTCATCATTTGAATCTGAAGCAGAACTGTCATCTTCAGAATGGAAGGCTCTACTGCGGTCAGCCAGAGCTCTAGCTAATGCACTAGCCAAATCAGTTCCACCTGAAGTTCTACCTTGCTCCACTGCTGGGGATAATGGTTTTACTTCTCTTTCCTGTACAGTAATTGAATATTGTGGTAGTTAGCAATAAATTTACTAAATTTAACATTTTCTTAGCACTAAACACACTTTATCTGATTTGGTTTATCAACTGGAAATGTAAGTAACAAAATTAAAATATTCAATGAATCCAGACCACTAGTTTTCAGTTTAGACTTTTATTACTTGAAAATATTTTTTTAACAATCTGGTACCTATTGCCTTCAAAATCAGCTTAATTATTGTCGTTATGATAGCAAGCGATACTTTTGTAAGTTACAAGCTCTTCTTAACTTGACCAAAATACAAAATGAGAAAGTTTTTTTGATTATTCCACCTTTTAATGCAATGAATGCAAGTTTTACCTTCTAGCACCTGATTTTCAACAATTTCCTTAACTTTCCTTTAAAAGAGAAGATTTATGATCAATGCGTAAACATTTGTTTCTGCTGAGCAATTAAACTCAATTTAATTATAAAAATTACCGTTGCTGGTTTGAGCTGGAAGCCTTTGCGAATTTCACTCAAGAGGTCACCTCTGGGATCATCTACCGGTGGTCTTTTCTCCATGTCTACGGGCTGCAAATTAAAGTCATTCTATTCAATATGCTTAGCTTGTTACTACAAATAATACACATCTAAATAAACAGAACACAAAATAATGCTTGTTACTACATTCATGTCCAAGCTAATTAAACATAGGTATATCGATAATTATGCTTTAGAAAAAAAAAAGAAAATGCTGTCATTATAAATCACTGTAAAGTTGCATTACGAGTATGTGACGTTCAGATTAAATTACATTAAATTACCTTAAGATTAGTTCCTTCACGGATGCTTTCCATTAGAGTAGAGTGCATGTCCATTTTTGGAGGTGTCGGTATATCTGCAGGTGGTGGTGGTGGCATTGCTGGAGCCGGTGGAGCTTCCGCTGGTGGAGGGGGTGGTGGTGGCGGTGGTGCTGCCCCAGGTGGCGGTGGTGGTATCGAAGAGCTTGTATTTGAAACTGAGAACGATAGTGGTGAGAAATGTCAAAAAATTGATTAACAAATCACCAGTATACCTTGAGGCACTTTGGGTGATGGTCTGAGTGTCTGTGTTGGTGGTGGAGGTGGTGCAACTCTCTGCAACATTAAAGACATCGAAAATACAGGATGTCTCGAAAGAAATCGGAATGGTTTTTGCAAGAAAACAAAGTAAATTTTTTCACAGCGATGCAATCGAGAGGATAAAATGGCACGGGCAATGTTAATAGTTATTTATTATGTAAGAGGATAAAAAGATTGTCTATCTATAGTTATTTATTATGTAAGACGATAAAAAGATTGTCTATCTATGAATAGGGCATGTATTTGTGCAAAATTTGTCAGTTACGTCACTACGCTTGGAAGATGACAGGTAATGAGATCGGAACACGTGACTTTAGATACCTTCCAAACGTAAATTATTTAACAAGACTACAAACACAATTCATCTCAGGTGTACTACAAATATTTATAGATCATTTGCTTTGAACAGTGTTGCTTTTGTTGATTTTGGATATGTTTTGTAAAAATAGATCTTGAACTAAGTTGCATTTTAATTTATGCATTTTGCATGAACTTATTAAACTCAACAGGAATCTCAATCCAATAATTACAATTAATGACGTAAGTCATGCTGTGCAATTTTTAAGTAGTTGTATAACAACTAAGCGAATGGTTGCAAAAAAAGGGTAGAGTTCTCTTAGTGTCTATGAACATTTCCAATTCTCACGAGATTTAACTTACATTGTGAGTCCTTGTGGAACTTCTAGGTGGAACTGGTGGTCCACATACTGATGATGGAGGAGCTGGTGGTGGTTCTTTAGTTGTAGTCTGCTTAATAGCCTCACGACCCCCATTTTTGCTGATGAAGTCATATATAAAATCCCTAGTTTCTTGATCTTCAAGTTGATTTTGTGATACACCGGCCTGCAACAATTATAATGTTTCAGTAAAGACAATACGTGAAGTGTCACTTTACCAACCCGTTTGAAAAAGTCACTAAGTTCCTCATCAACACCAGTAACATCGAAACCTTTCATCGGATGAAATCCTACATGAGCCACATGACGGAATTCTATAGGCTTACCTATGTCAGCCTTTGTGATGTTCCTTTTACGTTTAGCTAAACGCTCGGCCGGGTCAGCCTTTTTGGCTACCGAATATTCAGAACTTGTCTGGGTTTTGAAATTTATGGTTTGGTTTTGTGTATTTCTGGCTAGCCTCTCTAAAAGAAAAGCAAATTCATTATTCTTGGAGGTATTTGTAAAGAATCGTGCAGTGATTATTCATCATCTGTATATACTCTGTGCATATTTACAAAAACATGTACTTAGTTTAGGGAATATTATACAATAACATTTTACAAAGATGAGCTGATTGACTGTGTCAGTTGCGAGTCAAATGCAAACACAACAATAATAATAAAAAAGTCATATTAAATTTATTTTTATCGTTTGCTGTGTTTTCCTTTTTGGTGCGTTATTTTTTTACCAGTATTTTACAACCAAACAAAAATCCTAACCACTGAGATCAACATACTTTGATCACATTAATCTAGTAATAGTATTTATTTGCACAAAAAACTGGTTATTTCATTGATACTACTAATCTTATTGTTCATTAAATTATACAAATAAATCGTTAGGAAATGCTACCAAGACCTGGAGTTAAAACAGGCAGCACAAAATAACATTCTAGCTAAATTTGGATATATGAATGCTGACGATAAAACTTCTTACAGGATTGAAGTGAATTACAGGTTTGCAAAGATAAGATAATCGTAAAGTAAATAGTAGGTAAAGGAAAAAGATTGAAATTGATAGCTAAGTAACAGCKAATGTAAAGGATTGTAAACACTAGTATTAAAATACCTATGTAAAAGTTTATAAATTAGCATAAGCAACTGCAGAGGCTGTGTTTGTTTCTATTRCAAACACCTTTTACTAATGTTTATTTAACAAACAGCAATGTTTCCATAAGTCATGCATATTGCTGTTGTTATAGTACAAGCCACACATGAATACATTTTTGTAACAATATTTATGGATCCAGCTTGGTTTTTCATTTAAAAAAATGGGACCAGAAGATGTTGCATGTGCTGTGGCATTAGATGATACTGCAAACATAAAAACAAATATATGCACAGTGTACCACTGCACAATTACAAATTACTCTAAATAACAAACGCAATCCCAGTTCAGTACTGTTTGCGGCAGATCCGAACTCGATACATGCTTAACACACGCATTTGGCGCAATCATCTGCTAATCTTTATTTGGCAGAGGCGATAAAACTAAAGGTTTCGGGGCGCAGTGCCATAAGTTATTGTAGGCTGCATAAAATCAGGCACCTACCGAAATGCCAGTATATGGGTACAGCAACTGACAGCAAAGAATTCACCCGCATTTTATTGTATTACGTTAAATTTCAATTATCGTAATTTTTAATATCCATGGGAAACAGAAACCGGCACTGTACTGGTGTTAAAGTAATATCTATGAAATAGGTTTCATTCAAATATTACTAGTTATTACAATGAATGCACTCTACTATTTTAATTTAATTTAAACTGCACCGATGAGCTATAATGACAGAGAAATAGATGTATCTGCAGTTGGTTGCGGTGCTGGCAGCACAGCACAGACATGCATTTTAATTTTAAAATCTTGTTTAATACTAAATAATCATTAAATAATTACCCTCCTTACGTTTCCTGGCCAACAGCTTTTGATCCACAACATTCTTCAAATCTCTTGCTTCCTCAGTATCAGCAAAATTAAAACCAACCATATAATCTTCCCCTTCAAAAGTGTGAAGGAAATCCGTGGAAGCAATGTATTCCATACCATTATATATTTCATGTTCCCATACTAAAGATGCCCTCTTCAAACAAAATAAACGGAAAAAATAGTTCTTTCTCGCATTGTCTTTTACAAAGCACAACACCCCTGTGTCCTTTTTAATCCAATGAGAATGAGCAGGAGGTTGAGTGCAAAACAGTTGGACAACACAGGTTACGATTGCCTACAAATAAGTGTAGAATATTAAGTTAGAACAAACACGAATCAATTGGTTTTATCTCTCATTGCATTTCTCTCAATAAATTTAGTAAATGCCGAGTTTTAGAGTTACATGGATCAGAAATTGTTAACTTTATTTATCAACAAGGAAGAGTCCAAGAGAATAATATGCAAACCACTATTCCGATAGTAACTATCAAAACTTACTTGACATCGAGCTCCAAGTAACTGGAAAACTTGTTGGTTTTCTTCCAGGCTTAGTAGGTTGGAGGATTTATTTTCGTACATGACTGATGGAGGCATTTTCATAATGCAAAGGTTTCGAATGGGCTATGCAAAGTTAATTAGCGAAAAATGAATCAGCATGTCACAGAGATTACATGGGTGTTATCTTATCTGACACTGGCAGTCCCCTTAACCACACTTCTTAGCAACATAAACCACCATGACTTTGCCTTTTGCCATATAACAACCAAGTGTTTGAGTTTAAGATACACTAATAGAGAAAAAAATATTTTGTTGCAACCTATTTGGGTAACTTCGTACTGTACTGCAGATGCAGGTGACACATTTTGCACCTACGGACTGTCATGAGTGTCAAATGTCAGAAATGTCAGAATTAAAATGTCAGCTGTCAGAGTGTCAGAAGTTCAATCCAACGTTGCCAGTAGTAACCAGTGGTAAGTTATTTTAGTTTAAAATTTGAAAGAGGATTTTTTTAAAGTAGCATACTGATTTTCTAAATTGGCATTCTAAATACAGTGGGCCGATTTCTCTTCTCTTCGTTAAAGTTGATGTTGGCTAAAATCAACCCAGTAACCATGACAACACCTTAAATTGGGGCCTGTCATTGGTTCGGATTTTAAAACAGAGTTGATTTTAGCTTAAAATAGAGAACAGAAGCCGGCTTAATGTGTCTAAGTAAACGCTATAGATACATAGGGCCGGTTTCTCTTCTCTATTTTAAGCTAAAATTAACCCTGTTTTTAAAATCTAAACCAATCGCATACCTCAATTTAAAGTGTTGTCATGGTTACTGCATTAATTTTTGCTAACACCAACTTTAACAAAGAGAAGAGAGTACGTATACGGACGCTCTATTGAAAGTGGACGCCACAATAATAGAAAAACCTTAATGTACGGATACATACATATATATATATATATATATATATATATATATATATATATATATATATGTACGTGTTAAAATTTTAATATTTTCGTTTTTTTCCTTTATCACTAATTTTTAAATTCCACAAAACAATAATTGGTATATAGCATTCGTGTTTCACTAGCCGAGACTTACTTACTAATTGTCTTCGATATCTGTGTTTATTGTTTAAAAGGAAAGGAAGAACGAAAGGTGTGTAAATAAATGTACACTGGGACGGCTTCAGTAGCTTATATTGTAACAATAATAATTAAACTCTTTTGGTTCCTAGAAATATATTTCATTTTGCTAAATTTTGAGAATATTTTGATACATTTTCACTCTTGTGATACATAAATAGTAAGAGACTCAAAAGTGTCTCTTATAGTTGAACGTAGTTATGGCACTGTTTAGATTTAAGTATCTTATCGAACTCCCTAACATGCACTTGTGCAGATTGCTATATTAATATCACTTATTAATAAATTAGTTTCGTGAAGTAACACACGGCGCGACTTTAAAATAAATTAAATCCGTTTAAGCACATCTTGCCTCATTGTTTCTATCGGGTGTCACTGTCTGTAAATAGTGTCTGTAAGTGATTTGTAACACGTTCTTTGTTGACAAATACAGCAAAAGCTGCCACATTTCACAAAACACATCCAATACATGCAGCTCTTTAGAGGCAAGACAACTAAAATGTCCTAATGTCTTTCGTTCGTTTCTCTAGTCGTTCGATTTCGTTACGTCGGTCTCGGATCATAAGGTGTTGCATCAAATCCTACATATCTGTTATTCTTTCTGTGTTGAAAACCCTCCTCTGGGCTAGCATTATAGTAAATGACCCTCCTTATTCCGAAGGGGTCGATGTATCCGAAACTACCTGACTTCTTATCATCTGCCACGTTTTGCTCTTCGTGGTAAGCTCTGGGAATATAATACCTGAATCCATCATTTGTCACAGATACGCCATCGTACTTCTGGTATTGAGAATCGTAACGATTACCAGCAGCACTCCTACGACCCGTGTACGGCCGGCCGTTTTTATCCAAGGGATACGTAGGTCCATTTTGAAATATGTAAGGATTAGGCGTGTTATCCGAATAGTGTTCATACTGAGGAGCTCCACTGTAATAATCCAACGAATTGGATTGAATCGGCGGTGGTAATGTAGGAGATGTAGGCTGAGCTATGTAGAAATCAGGAGGGCCAGTGCGCAGATTAGGTGTTGATCCTATTGGTATAGTACCAGTCCTGAAGGTTTCTTCACTGTATTGAGTTGTAGTAGTCACAAATCGTCTTGTAGATGATTCAAACGGAATGCTGTCGGGCGTCGTTGACGGAATGTACACTGTTGGTGGAGTGCTTGATGGTGGAGATTGTAAATAAACAGCTTCAGGTTTTATTGTTGATGATTCACGAGGAGGTAGAACAGTTGTCGAAGGCGATGAATAGGCTATAAGAGGAACTTCCGTAGAAGATGGAATGGAGTTCGGCAGAATATCCACTTGTGGAGTGAAACGGCTCACGTCCGCCGGATATCCGAACAACGGAGTCGTGGATTTCAAAACTGGATAGGATACGGGGGGCAGTGGTTTAGTTGTCGGAGATGCTTTTACGGTTTTGACAAGTACACCCGCGTCAGCCGGCAATTTTTTGGCTGCTAGGACAGCTTGACCTACTGGCATGTCCCGTCCAACATACAGATTCTTCGATTTCAGTATTCTATAACCCGCGTTGTCCGCTATGTAGTCTCTTTGTCTGAGGTATCCGGCATCGTCGATCCAGGCGTATGTTCCGATGACCGTTCCGTCTTCCAAACGCTTCTCCTTCCTGTACTGACCGTTGAGGGTCTGATATCGAAAATAGCGCTCTGGACCCTCGTCCGTCTGGATGTGGTATTGGGGGCCTGAAGGGTCATTCCAACTACTGCTAGACGTTAACGTTGAGGTAGTAAGGGATACCGTCAGCTGAAACGGGAAGAAGTTGTTAGCTATACCTTTCTTAAGATGATTAGTGATAACATGGGCAGTATACGTGCGTTTAATGGAATTTTAAATATTCACACCCATAAAACATAAGTAATACGGACTCGTTCAAGTATATTTAATGTCTACCGATCATTGTTGGGGTGCCAATTTTAAGCCTTTCCTACCTCCCATAAGTTTACCTGGTTAAAATTTACAGACAGATAAGTATATTTCACAATTTTCTTCCAGTACTCATATTTGACTCATGAAAATGATCTCTAAGTCGTTGTTAAACGGTTTTCAAACTTAATTTTCTACCTTCTCCAGACTCTTCTAACATGTTCGTCAGTCTTCCAACGGGTATTATTCAACTATACATGGTAATGTTGTATGGAATGTACCGAATCTGTCACATAGTCAAAACATTATATCAATACAAAGTTTGTTTAGTTTAATTTAATGTTTAGGTAGGTATGGGAGGCAGAACCAACAAATATAAATCCTAAATTCAGATCAATTTCAGTCATATTTCTGTTGGCAGCATTATTTTCAGCAAGTATCGAACTGTACGTTCCACCCGTTCACTCTTTTATAGAGCTTTTTACATGAGTCTAACAACCTTTGCCGTTTTTAACGCTACATTGGTTACCCGGATGCCAAAATAATAAATCAAGAAGTTGGCGTCAGTTACGAAAAATTGGGCGGGCTTGACTGATAGGTATTCTACCGTAAGGTGGTATGATTCTCATGAATATGTGCTGCTTTATTTATAAACAATGATCGATGCGGTATAACTATGACGCCTTACTAGGAAGTAGGAAGTGGTTTAAAGCTCATTTTCTTTGTGTGCATGTGCTATAGAATTTAAGTTTGCTCGCAATATACGTATTAAACATGTTTGTTATGTAGGTCATTTTACAATCCTTATTAGTTTATATCCTAATATTTTTAAAATCTGGATGGACAAACGTTAAAAAAATTCCCGCGAGCTGTCATGCTATATTTATGGGTATTTCTGTTGCTACAGAAAAAGAAATGATAGTGATGGAAGGCATGCACTGCAGATTCATGACGTCGACTACTTCGTCACTCTCGTAGGCTGTGAAAGTGACCATGCCAAATAAGGAGTCCTTTAGGTGGATAAGAATACGAGTATTGTATGCTACATTAATGTAGAAACATAAAAGCAATGTTTATATATGAACATTAGAGTGGAAAGAAATTACCGGAGCACATTTACATAGTTGGGTTGTCTAAAAAACATTTTATATTGTAGATTCTAAAAATGTTAATATTCAGTTAACTTATACACTGTGGTAACTTAACAATATTCCTTTACAGTCGTTTTGTATACGTTGTTCAGAATTGTCCCATCCTGCAGCAGGTTAGACAAATGCGAATTAAAAGGAAATTCAGATAGTCCTCGAATAAGTACTAATTAATATACATCGTACACAAGTGTGTATGTATTTTTTATAGCGAACTAGTGAACAAAAGTTACCAGTATCAAAGCAAACAACTCAGTTGCATAAATGAAATACCAGCAGCTTGTTAAGATGACTTTTCCCGTTTACAAAGATATTATACAACAAGCCACACATCCTGTTTTACGAAAAACAACGTTTCTTTTAAGGCCATCAGCAGTTTTGTTGTGTAATTGCAGACTCATACTCACGTCTGTAAAAATGCAAAATCTTCAGCGGTCCTTCTGCTTTGTAGCAGAACAATGTCAATGTCGATTACGACAGCCCGTAGACATGCCATTTAAAATTCTGTCAACGACAAATACGGAATAATTATGATGCGTTTGTTGTCCATTTCATTATGTGACGAGGTCAGATGAGTAATTGCCTCAATCACGCGCTACATATGCGTCGCTATGTATATGTACCAGATGGAAATGGAACCGGGAAATGGGAACTTTACGATCTTTTCCCGGGAAAGCAACTTTCGCTTCTATTACCATCCAATAACATTTCTGAAATTAATAAGAAGAAAGCATACGTACATAGACGTCACGAGATCTAGAACTTTTGTGGTTTGAACATATGAAAACAAACTTAACTTTTAAAATTTTACCTCCGAAATAAATAGTTTGTTTCCAGCTTCATGTTTCCTTATTCGATCGAGATAACCATCTATCTACATGCATGACAAGTGGCCAATATTACCATTCGGCATTTAATGACACTTAATATAATAACTTAATTTAAATAAACGAATATACATCAAAATATTGCCTACATGGCATAGGACAACTGTTTGTTCTACGAATGTTTGCAAATGTCACCTAAGTAATTGCCCAAGTTCTTATACGTCGTCAAACAATGCCTTAAACATTAAACGCGACTGTCAGTGAATCAAAAAATAAACATATTTTTTTAATTGATTTAATTTGAATGCATTCCACCGACTAGCTTAATTCCAAACTTTTCTGTCTTACTTAGAAATTTGGAAATATACAGGGTGTTCCTGAATAAGGTTTAAAGATGTCTATGGACAATAGGCCTATATAATAAAGTGGAACAGACAATAAAATCATGACTAAATTATAAAATCATGAGTAATTTGCATTGAAACGGTATGAATACCTAGGCAAAAACAAACAAAAAGTTTTCTAACAGATATTCTGAATGCCGTATTTTATAGGACTTTAATATAGAATAGAACATTATGTACATTGAAGACATGATTTCTTAATGCACACTTGCGCATACAATTATAAAAGACGATAAAAAGTCGCATCGGAGTTGTAAAAATAGGATGGTGTATAAAACACCCATGTCACAATTATACAACGTCCTTTATAAGTTTACTCCAATGACTMCTTCTTCGTCCTCAATTTTCCTTCTTTKTATMAATCTTATAGACACACTGTCGTCTTTGCCAATGCAAGCTTATCAGAATACTAGTCTAAATATTCAGATATACAAAACCATTTAAAACAGCTTGAAGGAGCTGCCCACTATGATGAACGTGTGCGATGTAGGCGACAAGAATTTAACCTTTAATTACGTTTACTCTGGCGTTGTGATGTAATATTTACTCCATTATATTGTATCCCAATGACAACAACTAACTTGTTCGTATGTCACTTTTGCACGCTGTTATAGTTTTGGAAGTCTCCTGTTGAATATGTATCTATAGAAGAAATGTAGATACGTCAATCGCGCAATATCATAATTCGTCGTTTTAGTCAAGTGTGTGCTTACTACAGAAGTGGATCTGATAAGATACAAGCATTGATTTGTAACGCATTATTTATTTGGAACATGAAAATGTATGCCAAAGCAACTTTACTTAGCAACTGTGTGTTTCAAAGTAGAAATAACCGTTCATTTTCAATGCACACATGTAGCTCATTTCTAGTCGCTTTTGATGTGCGAAAATAACCACAAAAAGTACCTACATCATCATCTAGTCACAAAATTTGACGACGTGGATGTCCTCGTTACTTAAATGGACTATACCGTTAAAATACTTATCCAGAGTCTTCACTATTAATAAACTGCGTGTTGAGCAATTTCACAAATATTGACTATTAACCGTGAATTCAGCAAAGGTCAAGGGCACAACAAGACTGCATCCATTTATGAAGAAAGAATCAGTCAGTCACTTTCACTTAGTGTCAAGAGCTATTTATTAGTTTATTGTGTATTATTTCTATGCGTGAAGAATAGGACAAAGATATTATAATTAGTTTGTATGTAAAAGTCTAATGTAGTACGGGGGGGGGGGGGAACGTATAATAAATAAAAAAAATATTTCCAAAATGAAACGATTGGTGATAATAGGAGTATTATAATTTTGTTTTGTTTATGTTTTTGACACCTCGCACATTGATACAGTTAAAGGTTTACAGCTATTAGTGTGAAGCATGGTGATAGGCGTACTAAATGATTAATGACATGTTCATAAAAGTTTGCTATTAATTTGGATTCTACCGACAACTCCAGAATTGGATATCTGTTTCGTTTTCCAAAATTAGAAAATAATAAACACCCTCCCAACTAAATACCTATAGAACACTTTTCGGATAGATTATTACCGAAATTGGCGACGAAATTGAATAATCATTTCAGTAATAAAAATGACGGAAGATATAAAAATTGACGTCCTCGTATTTCATCAACTCTATGGAGTGCACGCACATTTCAATATTTGTAAGTAAACATTTCCTTAACTAATTTTTCTATTGCTGTTAATTTGTTAATTTAGTTATGTTGTTTTGTAAGGTATAGCGCTGGTAATATATATATATATATATATATATATATATATATATATATATATATATTTAAAGTATACTACTTATAAAACCAAGATGATTGCAAAATGTTTATTCGATAGTTGGCAATATCCCAAATGCAACTGAAACTTGTTCTGAGTAATTTTGATAACTTTAAGGCAAATTAGCCTACACTCTTATGTCTTACTTGCCCTTTAACTCTTTACACCATAAAAAGCAGTTGACATTGTTAACACGATATGATTAAAATTTAAGAAAGAGTCACTGATATTTTTTGTATATGAATGATGTGTGTTCGATGGTTTATAAATAAACAAAAAGCAACCGTCCCAAGTTAAATTTACGTGGCACTCCCGAGGTTGCCACTGATCGATCTAAAACAGTTATATGATATTATGACTTACGGACAGTGAGATATGATTTAATAAGCGACATCAGACGAACACTATACCCATAGTGCTTTGGTTTACTGAGTAGTATGCCATGGTCAACTCTACGGATGGCCTTAGAGAAGCCGGTATTATATACTACATCAACTTGACCTTTATTATCCACATGATTCGTTGTATATTACGTAAGCTGAGCCAAGTTTGTTACAGAAGAGGGTACTTGATTTCATTAATAATTTTACTGTGCAATGACATCTCGAATAATTGATTATGGTAATTATTACTATCCAAGTTTAGACTATTCACATCTTTAAAAATCTTGACAAATCCATTAACTATTTGGCCAGGGATCACATTTTATTTTTCATTTTCCAAGAAAACCTCCTTCGGTATGCGCGAGCGCTGCTACAATTATAACTGCCAAATGATGCGGCATTCTTTCAAGTCGCAGAAACACTTTCTTAAACCGCTTCTTTCATATTTTCTATCCTCCTCTTTTTAGGATTTATAGTGAGGTGTGATGAACCTTAATGTCCTAAAATAAACTTCTTCCAAACACTGTTTCATAACACAGAACATAAAAATCGGGCAGCAAATATTAAATTCCGTATACAATTATCTAACATAGACATGCGATCGTACTTTTGATATCTAAATAACGTGAGTTTGCAAGAAAGTGTTAAATGCTGCAGAGAACTATCGTTCCGTGGCGTTACCCACCTGGCGGTACGAATGAAATTACGAGCTGCTGCCATTCATTCAAACCTTGCAGAACATTTGCAATTCTATTGTGCCTCATTGTGCTGAAGGTACAATAGTCATGAAACGCAGCTATTCAAATCAGCCCGATACTGCTTCAAGCTAGTAAACGAAATACTAATGCTCTCTTCCTGCTCTTTTTGCGTAATATTTTTGTGTAACACATTTTCATATAACGGTTGGCCGAAGAAATATAATGCTACAAAGAATAATTAATTAAAACGGGTCCTTTCGTTATAAACAACGAAAGCTCCTATAAAATCGTCTTTAAAATAGGCATAGTATTATTTACTTTGTGGTAGTTATAAGTGATTTTAGTGGTGAGAACAAATTGTGTTCATTACCATCAGACTGGTTCCTTACCTACTTATATAGTATAAGAGAACGATAAGGATCTGATAACTTATGGAAGTGAATGGAACTTGAGGATTCACTCACGATATAATTATTGTAACCCTTTTTCCAAATATTACTTTTTTCATAATGACCATATTTAATTAATTTTATAATTCTCACATACTTGTACTGGATTGCAAAATGAATATTATAACTTTTTCTTAATTGTAGTACAGAGGTTCTGCCTTATAAACGTAATAAAATAGAAGTAGTAGAAGAAAGTGTCTACAATAACAGTCACCTTCTTGGTTGACTTACAGACTTAAAACTTTCTAAGCAGGGCCCCTCCGTATTTTGTTCGGAGCCTCGAAAAGGGTTAAGAATATTTGCCCATTCTAAACTGCTCCTTTGGTTTATTTTTTTTACCATACCATGAAATTTTCTCCCATCCGCTTATTAATGTTTATAAAAATAGGAATACTGTAGTTGCTATCTGGGTTGGCAAATTTTAGCATTTTTATTTGCATATATAAAATTGAAACGAGTTGATCTCATTTAAAAAGCCTTGTAAATAATGCAGTAGTGTTGACTGTGCGTTTAAACTATTTGACGTAAAGTCGAACAAAAGTTAATGCTTTCACGATCGACACCTGTCTCGTTTATTCATTTCTCCTCTCCTATAATTAGTCGTTTCGCTAAAATCAGCGGTGTTCCGCTATATATAAATACTGCGAAAGTCCACAGATTTTATTTGCTTGAACCAGAACTACGTACAAGACGTATCGATAATGCTGGCAATTAGTTAGCTTACTGATGACACAATTCACCTTAAAGAAAGTGCGGTTGATTGTTTGTACTTGCCAAATACGTGTTTACGTTCTTATGATCTCGATACAGATGATGCTTTCCCTGGAGAAAGCAGTTTGTCAATAGGTATGTCATGTATATAATTTACCTGCCGTTGACCTTAATGATCCGGTTTCCGTATGTAATTATGTTACCTAATCTAGTAAGTCATCGCTAAATCATCTCTGCTTTCTTGTAAGCAAACGAAAGTAAATTTGTTTTATGCGGAAAATGTGCTGGCCACTTCTATATAAAGTTTATTAGTCGTATGTGTAAAAGGAAGAGAACAGGGATTTCTTATTTATTTAGCACATTTTACCTATAGTTTCAGCTTGGAGTTGTTTGTTTAATATTTAAGCAATTTAGAAAACATTGATTTTTTTCCCCAAAGAATAGTTACAATTTTAACTGCTAGATGGAAAATGTACATAAAAAGATGTAGGTGTACCTACATTTAGCTACTATGCAATCAAAAATATAAAGCTCTTTTTTAATATTTTGGGACTTCTAAGTAGCCACTATTAGAGGGCGCATAATAAACAACCTTTCTAAACAACCATAATACTGTATTGAAGTTGCATTCAGCAAGATACAAATGCTGATCGGCGACTAACTATTTCAGATGATATGTACTCGTACTCTTTTGGACAACTCTCAAGAAGACGGGAAAGTTAAAGTGTTTTGTGCACGTAATTGACGAAACTTTTAATTTCAAATAACTGCAGTTCAGATCCAGAATCTTGTAGAATGTAGATGGTCCTCTACCCATGAAGAAAGCCTCGTGGAAGAAGTTGATACAACAAATTGTTATATGGCCTGAAATTATGGTTACCTGTTATCAGCATGGTTTACATTGCTTCTGATATATCAGTGAACATCAAACATGCAGTTAATTATTTCTAAGGTCAACGCCACACTCCAGCGAAAAAAACAATTAATTTCACATTATCGAATAAGTTAGGTATTCTATTTGAATATCAATACCATTAATCGGAAAACCGCAAATTGCCAAATACTATGTTTCCACAAAACTTTCATGAAGATCACAGATTAACGAGTATATTTAGTAAAATTGGGATTCGCATCATGATAATGGAAATGGCCTTTGAGCAGTCACACTGTGGAATTCCACAAATTACTGTGTACACCTATGCACGTATGACACAGTAACTTCTTTGTTTTCATTTTTTTCTCTTGCACGCATGCTATCCGTGTGAACTGGGCCAAGAGTCCTTTAATGACGCCTTGCATACAAAAGAACAGTTGTCGAATACGAAACAATGAAACAACCGCCTATAATGACGTTCTCTAACGTTGTGTTTTGTATTTAAATGCCATAATTGATTCTAATTGATCTTGTATGCATGCCGTTGATTGAATGTCGCATAAGGTCCTTGGGCTGAGCTCGTGTTCAAATCATCAGCTTTCGTTATTATAGAAAAACACCGACTATTGTCTATTTCCTTATTTTTAACCTTCAGATACTTATTGCAGATTACAACCGCTTTTGTAATTGTGTTGATGGTATCAACCCTTGTTGCCTTCGTAAAATAAATTGCAGTTGTACGTAGGATTACGTTATTATGACATTTCAGTCCCTATCTTATGTGACATAGATATTACTATGTATCTGGATAAATGGGTCACTATTTAGCATTTCTTAAAAGTAGTATTCTTTTATTCTCAGTATTTTTGCAAATCGTAAATACATAAAGTAGAATATTATTTACTAATAACACTGCCTGACAAAAAATTTTTGTTGCAACATAAAGCTTAGTAATATATTGTAGAATGCACCTATCTACACCTGCATGAAAATGGTCAAAAAGTGTTGTTACACGTAAGGTTTTCTTGTTATATTAATTAGACAAACCACGTATATAACGATACAATTTAAACTTTATTGAAAAAGTATTATTATAATGAACCTTCTTCAAAAATGAACTTTATGTTAAATCCTCTTTATTATTTATTTCAAGGTAAAGCGCTTTCAAATAATACATAATCATTAATTAAGATCAAATAAACAACTGAACAATTGAAATTACAAAAATATTATAATAGTCTAATTTTCTTCACTAATACCTTATGCATTTCTAAAATTTAATTTTGATGATTTATTGCATAAATGTAACGAATTTAATTTAATTAGGGCTAAGACACATTTAAAACAATTTGAACAGTATAAAAATACAGATATTGTAACAACAAATTCTTCGTTGGCTAAATATTTATTGTTAAATAAACACACTGCCGTACTGGACAATTTAGATACATTTATGCAATAAATAATCAAAATTAAATTATTTGAAAATTTTATAAATATATAAATCTATATATTATATGAACAAAATTTTTCTATTCTAAATGATTTTTGTTATTTCAATTGTCCAGTTCTAAATTACTTATTTGATCTAAATAATTAATACCAAGTGTGTGTAGCTGGCATATAGGTTGCTTTTTGGTTTGGAGTCAAGTTTGCTTGTTTCTATACTTTTTACGTTGTCAAAATGATGTAAAAGTTCCCTTACTATTCAGGTACTGAAATAAATAATAAAGAGGATATAATATAAAGTTATTTTTATAGAAGATTAATTTTTATATAAAAAAACATTCTTGGAGTAAAAGATCAGTTTTCAATTCTTAATGAAAAATATTAATATGAAATACATTCATTTAAGAATAAAGCAAACATGAAAAATATTAATTTGACATCCTGGAAATCTGCCCCCCCCCAATATTCTCAAATATCTCGAAAGCGTCTCAATGTTTCCAGCTTTCTGGACAGGTGTTGATCCAACGGTAATAAACATGTTCTTTTTTACATCTATAAGAAATGTATATACTATATTTAAAATAAAATTAAGTGCGGAACTAATGTACCTTTCCTTTGCTTCTCGCAAATGTTTCTAAAATAAATAACTAGTGAGAACATTACGGGTTCAGCCTTCTTGCTTCATTAAGAAATACAAGCAGTTGTTGTTAAATGCAAAGGGTAAAGATTCAGATGTGTTTAACCATCGGCAGTGAATTCACTTTTACCGAACTTATTGATGTAATAAACAGGTTTAATAAATAAACAGCTCGCATCGCATGTTATGCATGTTTCTTTTCACGGAAAGTATCTTGCGTGGACACGCCTGTTTATGCTATCGTTTGTGAAAGTGATTTATAATTTTTTTCGGACAGATGTTTAACAGCTCACCACTTCGTATAATCAGTTGTAGAGCGGTGGTTTCAAACGAAAGGTAAGGTATTTAGTCAACAAAACAGCTGAAATTACATATTAATGCAATTTTTAGGGGAAGGGCTAAACAACAACAACAATAATAATAAGTTGCAACCACAGTAACAACCGCTGTATATGCATAATTCAAATTGCATGTACACAAAACTTAAAATCGATTTTACCAACAAAAAAAAATTACAACTATCAATTTGTGATGGGAAAATCTTTTTCTAAAAAAAATCTATTCGGTTATTAAGTTTTGTTAGAAGAACTGCACAAGGTTCGAAGGTATTAAATGAAAATCATTTTCAGGATTGTTGACGCAATTGTCCCTAGAAGTTGTAGGTTCACTTTGTGATGAAAGTGGCTGGCCAGTGTCCTGTAGCTACTATCAGTTAGAATGAATTCCTGCTGTTGTCCGATGCCTTACTATATAGAGAAACCTTTTACAATCTCATTATATGAAAGGCAAGATGAGAAAGCAGATAATATAAAATGGATTAGTCCATATTTCACTCTTTTACACTGCTCATTACGTTGGTGGTATTTTTGTATAGGCCCATTTAAATATTTAGATACAGTTTTACGCAACAACCGGTATAGTAAATTGAAATGGTAGTAGGTTAAGTAATTGCTCATATAGACGTTTATAACTATGCTAGTTGTGGGCACCATTCATCAGCGAGCTGAGCTGCTTATTACAGCAATCTGTAACGTTGCTTTTGTTTTTATATCTCACGACGACTTATTATCTGCGCAATATAAATTGTAACATTCAAAGTTGCGCCACGGCAGAATCACGACAAGAGGTTTCGCTTCGAATTGTATCCATTATTGCAAATCTGAATAAAGAGAATGTTTTTATTGCTTCGTAGATACAAACCAACACATTTAATAAAAGATGATGTTAATTATATTACTTTTAAGGCAGTTTTTTATGGTCTTGAACGTGAAATCTTTATATCAGTGAGTGAGATGAAATGATATTTTCTTGCATGTATAATTAGAAACCCAACATGTTTCATTTATAGTTGCGAAACGTCGCAGAAAATCTGTTTCATTTCTTTATCCCTCGATCAGCTTCAACCTACAATCGGACAACACAATGCTTGAAGTCCGCAACCCACGTTTAAAGGGTTTAATATGAGAATTCTCTCTCTTTTTAACTATTAGACTCCAGTACATAAAAAAATTGCACAGTCGTCAAAACTAGTTGACATCATGGAATGTTAAAGTTAAGCAAAACGAGCACCAAGCATATAATTCTGTGTTTCGTTTCTATTATTCAGACAAACGCAGTTTAGCTTTTAGCTTGCATGTTAAAGCAGGAAAGTAAGAGTTCAACCGGATCAGTACTTAAAAGTAATTGGTTAATTTGCAAATAATTAGTAAGAGAAACTGAGAAAATCGATAATGCATGTAGCAGAGCTTTCAATGTTTAATAAGTTTATAGACGAAACATGAGGGTGTTCTCTTTTTTTTATCAAAAACTGTAGCATAGTCTATATGTTAAGATTTAGGACGCGTACTATATAAATCTCCTTTACAGAACACTTATTAACTACTATAATAGATGTGCAATTACCTTTGGCCCTTGAAACTTAAAACGCTTGGCAGTAACACAAAGCCAAAGTTTTCAACTGAATTGTTATACTGTCAAACATGTCATATTTTTGTACAAGATCTATTAGTTTTTATTTTAAGTATTACGATAATATTAAGTGATCAAATACACCATGTGCATCGGTGCATTTTACTACTGATTCATATAAACAATTATTACAAAATCTTTGGATTAGCTTATTAATAGACAATTAGAAATATATGTTAGAATAACCAGGCACAAGTATGTACCCCTCGTCCGAAGTTTCTTAATAAACGTTATTATCGTAACCGTAAGTACATAAATGTCTTCTTGACACAGCCACAGCCTTTCGAACAGCACGTCGTTCGGTCGGCAATGGTTGTTCAATAAGCATTTGATAGGCATGATACCTACACAATAACATGGAAGACAGATGCATTTATGATTTACACCTTTTAACATAACACCGTAAAAAGTTATAGCTTCGTATATCACACGAGTTTTAATCCATCAAAAGACCAAAGAAATATGAAGGTAATGATTAACTTGACAGGCATTGATATTCAAATTATGCAGACCGAAATGCAGTCTTTCATAAAACCACTCTAGCATTAACAATAAAAGCATACACATAAATTTATGTGTGTTTGACGAATGGTTACAATAGCTAGTCTTGCATGATGGTATACTTGCGGGGTTTTGCTTTAGACGTGCTGCAAACAACGTCTGTGTTTTTTTATTTATCTTAATAAACCATCACCGTGAATGGTCCATGGCCTATTTTTCACAAGCGGAACGCGTTCATATCGAACGAAATCCATATGCGTTGGGTAATTCGGTGGTCGAGGGGCTAGTGTTTTTCAACTTGCTAAACAACATTGCATTAGGCATTAGGCTATATGCGGAACTCCAGCAAATTAGGTGTAAATTACTTGTGCATTTTTTAATTGTACCTATACAAGGCAGGTTTTGAAGGAGATATTTACTACAGGCAACATGTTTGCAAATAACACTTTACATTCTGTCCAGAATTGCTTTACGCAGAATATGTCGAAATAATTTTTTATTGGGTAGTTCTAGTTTTCCTTCATTTTGAAAAGAAATCTGGCTATGTCGTGGTGAATGGCCGTGTTCCAAATTACGTGTGGTGAAATGAAATGAATGAAACCAAAGTTTCATTTGCCGTTAAGAAATTTATAGTTTCTCCAATAGCGAATGTGTAGTTTTTTTATTATAGGCTACATGACATTATAGTGTACTTCGATTGTTATCACTGTTACCAGTTTTTGGAAGGTGCACCAGATAGATATCCTGTCCATCTGCTAAAATTATAGTTAGAATAACAATGATTGTGATAGATGGAATTCCCTTTTAATAGAAACTTAGAAATCTTACGTACAAATAAGATCTAGTCACGTACGCGTATAACCTTACTTCCTTCGACTAAAAAATAAATGCGTGCTGCCATAATATAAACAATGTCGTCGACATAATCGATTCCCTGGACGATTTCACGTTCGTAACTCTCACCTCGGCTCTACATTTGTGTCACCAGCACTTTCATTAAGCAGCTTTACTGTTTAAGTCGAACAGTATAATTATCACCGGTATTCCTATTCTGACGCACGGTACCGGAACAGTACCACCAGACTTCATAAAAACGGTTCGACGATGTTTTGTTTCGAAGTTATTGAATTATTCGGAGCCTAGCAATCTTAATCGTTTTTAGTACCATTCTTACCGAACTGCGTTCCGTGACATTCTCGAGTAGTAAATCGGAAATGTTGGCGTCTCCTCTTTTTTACTTGGTGAAAAAGCGTTCAAATGTTCTGTGCCACTTGATCTGCATATCGAGCTCACGGTTCAAAAATGGRTTTTGAGTAATTTTTTTGATTTCGCGGTGGAATATTTGCATCATATACACCAACACTAAAGGTACGATGGACAACAAACATTACAGACAACAGGAGGGAGTAAATGCCATATTGACAAATAGACGAAAACTATGACAAAAGTGTCTTCTGCGTAGGGCCGATGGTTCATACACCAACAAGTTCAAATCTAGAATTATTACACACTCACTATTACAAAAAATTAAAACAACATACTTTTTCCAACATGAGCAAAGTGGTACCTACATATGGCTGCATTCGAAGTTCCGCCTACAAATTTTATTACCTCCAATATCTATTATCTACCTCCTGTTATTTTCCCTCATTGATTATCAATTTGTTTCAGAGAAAAAAAGTGAATACGAAGAAACTGTCATCAAGGAACAAACCCAACCCTCAACATCAAAGCGAAGAACAGTAAAATAAATTTGAAGACATATGGTGGATTTGGACTACTGGGGAAACCACTAAAAATTTACCATAAAGTGACCTGTAAACGAGTATTAATTATTACCTTTGTATACAGTAAATGTGTAACCACTTAACTGTAAAATGCGAATGTTTTTATATGAGAACTGATATCAAAAACAAGATTTATATTAAAATGTCTACATAATAATCCTATTTGTATATTTTGTTTTGCTGATTACACCGAATTCGTAGTAGATGTAGTATGTACCTTTATATTAGCATCTTAGTTTGAATATAGCTGAACTAACATAAGACTGATGTATGTACAACTGTAAGTAGCCAATATGGCAACCATAATTCCTCAGGCTGTTTAATAAAATCCAAGAGTTGAAGAATTGACAAGCATGCAACTGACTCGGACACCGAAGATAATAGCGCTAGATTTTCCATCATGGGAGCTTGATTAGTGTCGTTAAATCTGTATATTCAGTTATTCACACAGTGAACCAATTGTGTTGCATGTGCAATAGATTTACTTCACGAAGTTGCGTTGGGTTCTTGTATTTCACATTCCTACATAATAAGATGATGTATGGTTGTTTGAGATGTAGCGCTCAATATGATGTGATAGATACATATATACCTATGCAAATTTGGGTGGGTTTGCATTATAATAGTTCATGAATTTATAACGCTTTTAATGGTACCATATTTTAATGGATTAATTTACAAATTCAATTTCAAGAAAGCTAACTTGACAATACCTTCGTTATTTCAAACTAAACTCCCGGTATATTATTAGGTTTTTAGGTTCCTTATTGAATTTTAATATGAGTTTGAAAGCATACGTGGGGTCTAAAGTACATGGTTTTGTAGTTATTATTTTTTTAATTTTTCGAAAAAGGAGAGCAAGATAAAATTGAAGTGCCCTCACCATTTCCCTAATATATTTACACTCATGAATAGTTATCTGATTATGAACTGTTCTACCAGTAAATGTAGATATCATATCTCTATAATTTGATAGCGAGTTATGTGTGTTGTCAGCAGTTTTTGGAATATTTGCCAAACCCTTTTTTTAATATCAAATGGCTACTCACTTCACATAATTGTAAACTGTTGATGACGTTTCTAAAAACCAAAAGATAAGAATGCAAAGAGCAGTATATAGTAGAATTTTTTCATTAACACATCTTGTGTATCAAAAATAATGTGCACATAATAATTACTTTTATGATGGCAAGAAAAAATTTTCTACTCAAATGCTAATATTAATCAAAATGTAGCAGGTAATACTATAGTACACGTCGTGTCCTTGCATGCAGTGATTATATCTCAGTGCGAGCATCAAAGCGTTCAAGCATACGTAGATGAAGGCCAAAGCTTTATGGATCTTTTTGCACAAATTCTCACGCGAATTGGGCTTTGTAAATTTTGCATAGGAAAATTTTCTTGATTAATAAGATCTTGACATCGATGGAAGGTTACCACCAGTTACTTGGTAAATTATGGCTTTTAACACTCGTTGGGTATTGTACCTTTTGCTCTGAATTAGCAATACGCTGGCGGAGCAGAATATATTTTCCCCTTAAACAGAAATTGAGTTATGATATAATTTTCACGTAATTTATGCAGAAACGTATTTAGAGAAACTGTGTACATTTTACCTTGTGGGCAGCAAACATTGCTAATTCTACTGTGATATATGTTGATTTCCACAAAATAATAAAGAGTTATTGCGTGCCAGAGTGTGCAGGGATAACTTGCTGAAAACGGATCCCTACAATATTTGGCATAAGTAGTTACTTTAAGTGATACCTGAGGGGGTACCTTGTCTTCTAGAGCATATGTGACTCTTATCAAGTAGTCTTGTAGTTCTGTGAACAGTGTTCTTAGAAACCACTATAGTTTCAATCATAATTTTCTTGTACTCAAATTTGGTTTTTCCATGTAAGCAGTTCTTACTAATGGAGTATTTATTAGTGCTCCGGAAATATTGCCGTACCCATTGCAATTTTTGTCACGAACATAAAGAAATATTTCTCTGGTAGCTGCTTTATGTTACGCATACGTGCTGCTGGGTTCTACAACATCAGCTAATGCGAGGATTATGGAAAATCTAGAACGTAGGCAGGCCGCGTTCTGGTTAAAGTCTGAAAAACATCCCGATCACAGTTATTCTGCTGTACACTGACATCATACATTATTGCATATAAATATCATAGGTCACCTACTTCAAGTTTGTTTTGTACTACAATTTGCGTGGAATTCTATAAATATTTATGGCGTGTGAAGCAACGTCAAAATCCATTGATGATATGAAAGGACTCATCACCTTGACAAACTGAATGTTCGCTAATTCGACATCCCATGCAGATATTATAAAATCAGTGGTTTAGCAAACAGTTATTAGTTTTTGCTATTAATGCAATGCAATTAAAAATCAAAATCATGTTATCAGATTTTGAATTACTTAGATGCAATAGTATCAAATTTGTATACAGCACTTTTAGTACACGGAGTGCATATTAGTAATATAATAAAATCAATCATAAATACATATTTATGCTATTTTTTTTTGTAGGTTAACCAGTGTCTGTAATATTTACATAAACTGTGTTAACCCAAATACCGTCATAGCATTGCTATTCACTGCCCATATTAGACATGACACTGATATGCCTTTCGCTTATAATCACAGCATGCAGAACCTGGTAGACTGCTTTATTGTAATTGTTTCACGGCTTCAAATTATCGCTGATCATATAATATTTTCATTTTTATAGCAACACTGCAAAGAATACACCACTATACAAGATGATTCGTCTTAATGTGATTTAAGTTAAGACTAGTTATTCAAAAAACCTGTAGTAATGATAGTAGAAAGGACTATTGGGTTCAACAGAATGAATTAATCGAACCAACGCCGTAACCTTGCAGGAAGTGCAAGTTTCACATCCTAAGTACCATTAATGGCTAGAATACTGGTATTCAAATTATCATACGTCATAATGAAAGCAAGACTTATTTCAATTGCAAATTATTCTTTCTCCTAAGTATAGCAGTGTTTATGTTTCACTTTCTGATAGGTACATGATTTGTTTGATTTGGTATTGCATCTAGCACAAAACTGAGCGGCGTCACTGTGTTATTTCACATTTGTTATGATTGTGTCAAGGTACCGTGATTAATATGAGGAACACATAAGGTAATAAATGTGCTTGATATTTATGTTTCCTTAAAAGCGTTTGAAAGGTTAGGGCTGTATGTGACAGGGACCTTTGTCACAGAAATAAATATGATATAGAATTTCTACACTACAAAAGCGTACAGTGTGTTGTAGAACAACACGTACAATACCTGCACCTACATATAACTGAACGCATTGTAAGATTTAATGCAGTAATAATGTAGTATATTTCGAGTAACTGAATATTGCTGTAAATGACGAAGTTGTTCGAAGTATGATTACTAGTGTCATAAATACAAAGTGGCAGTCTTTACGCAAGTATTTATAGTATTATATTTCTGCTCATTTTAAGTACATCAGAAGCTTGTAATAATAATAATGAAACAACCATATAATTTGGACTCGTTTGCAATCCAGTGGTGTTAAAACACCTACTAGGCTATCGACGGACTGAGAGGGAATTGTTTAGAAATACTAAAGATAAAATGCGAATTGATCCTTGCAAAACACCAAAGAGAAATTCCAAAATGCAAGGCACAATCTGATCAGCTTCAGCAAACCCGTCTTAGTTAGTTAGTTAGTTAATTAAGTAAAGACAGTTATTAAGTACTGCCTGAATAAATTTATGTAGTTTTCAAAATGGAAGAACTCCATCAAGTGTAAGTGTAACATATAATGGCATACAACTGTATATATCGAAACCAAGAAACAACAGTGATAGAAATAATCCACAAAATTGATTATTACATTAATTAAATAGAACGGTGTTATTATTTGTTCCGCTTAAGAGCTGAACATACTCATGTTTAGGGAAACTGTAAAAACTATAATAATTTTCTTAATTTTATTCATAAAGTAAATATAAACTTGGAAGTAATGTGAGTATATCAATGAATCATTAAAGTATTCAACAACATAAAAAGCTATAATAACTTTAAACAATTTGTCTAGTGAACTTTACATAATAATTGTAATGTCGTTGCAAATAACAACTTATCTGCAATTTAAACGTGAAATGATTTGTTCCGTAAAAGGAGCACTGCAGAAAACAGGCTTAGTCAGCGTATGACACTAACGAGAATATGTAACAATTATCGCAGATCTGTAGGTGTTAAGGTCGACGATGTTTGCTCAATCGGAAAAATGTGGAGGTCTCTCAAACATGAAATCAGCACTTTACGGATGGAATCGTGACATTTCTTCTAAATTTACCGCTTGTCCTTGAAATATTGGCAACCTGCCGTGTCAGTCAAGATGAAAGTTAACTTTATCGCATCATCGATCGTTAAAAGCACCGACACTGAGCGATAGCAAAAATCCCTTTACTTTAGACCGTTTTCGAATTATGATACTGAATTAAACTACAACTAAAACCTTTACTCTAGAGCATATACAGTTGTAATAATAATAAGCACCGTAAAAAAGCCCTGGTGGATGAACACATATCTTTAACTGAAGTGCCGGGGTAATTTCAAGAAAATTAGGCTTTTTTGAAACTAATTAAGTTTAAAAATACAAATATTGATTAATCATGCTCCCATTGAGAGGTTGATAGACCACAAAGGTGGTGAATATAAATAAAAACCAAAATAAATGGCCCCCAAGTATAATGACTTTTTCTGTATAAGGAGAACAAACAAAAAAACTTTGTAAGTCACTGCTGTTAAGCGATAGTATAGAGGTCAGAAGATTTTAAAATATAAACAGGTGGTAATTACGATGCAGTAGTATTTAAAAAGTTTTTTTTTTCAATATTAGAATTAAAAATAAAGCAGTTGATATTTCCGCTTCATCCTATAATAAATAAGTACCTATATACCTATAAACATATTTTAATGCCCTTGTTGTGCACAGTGTAGTACATATAATAGTAATAATGACATTGTGTGTATTAGTAGAAAGTGGGCAGAAAACACAAAAATACTCAGGTGTACGAAGTGTACCTGTTTAGTATTTGATGTATAATCGCATAACCCAGAAACGCAAGATTTAGTAGATATTTCGCATAGGTACGTTATTTAAGTTGATTTGATACCAGAGGGTTGTTGTAATAAATTATCCATGTACCTATTAATTATCAATACTCGAAAATATTGTTGATTCAGTGATCTAAACGCCTGGCTAAATTAGATTTCTTACAATTGAGTAGTTGTTTTGTATTTGTGTATGAATTAGTGTTTTGTAGATTTAAACGGTTCAGATTCAGAGAATCCAAAAGCAGGAAAGCACTAGGTAGGGTATTTAAATGAAGTAATTAGGGGTGAGAGGAGTTGTGTTACATCTGAAATGTTATTTTTAACAGTTTACCAATTATAGTTATGGTTCTTTCAAGATCTATTTAAGAGATGTTAATGATAGTGAAAAAATATCGAGATGAGTATAAGTGTAAATTACACGATATAACCGTGAATATTTACTTTACTTCTGAACATGCTGCTCTACAGTGGAAGAATGGTCGCGCTATAAAATTGTTGTTAAGTTAATTGTCAAAAAAATAAAATTATTTAGTGAACTTGTAAGTTAATTTATTCAAACCCTGTCTGTACTACTTCAACATAGCATTGTTTTGGGTTTTTACACCATTATTAGGTATTTCCTCCGAATCATTGTGTCAAAGGCACTTTTTTTAAGAGGGAGGTAGTGGAAAACGACAAACAAGCTTAGGTACATCATACAAAAGCCGGCTCATATCGGAGATTTCAACGATAGCACAGACTACCAACCCCAAATTGTCTATGCATGTTCGCCATACTAACCAGAGCGACGGTTAATCGTGGAAACCCCATGTCCAGGCCAGGGCACTCGCGCTGCACTAGACGCGGTCACGTTAAACCTCCGGCGGGCGTACGAGCACTGACCGGGGAGGAGACCGCGACTCCGGGCGCTCCGGGCCCGGCATTGGCAAGGGGCGTAGGTGCTATTGCYGAGCKAGAGGTCGCACGCCCATACAAGGTTGCGGTCCGAATCGCGGCTGGCGCGGAGCTACTCTATTTTCTCCGGAGGAGTTCCGAGAAAGTTATCTGTGCAGTATCGGCCGACGTGCATGTGCGAATGCAGCGTTGCGGTTGGGAAAACTGCGGGCCTACGGCGGCGGCGTCATGGGCGCAACGGAAGGGGTTAGGCGGAAGGAAATTGACGGATTTTCTCTTTATGTGTACCCAAATACGTCTTAAATTGGATGTATACAGGGTGATCGGTTACGGCTGTTTCTTGGAAATTAATCGTGTTAGAATCTTGCGGTATTTTTTGGCGCATTTAATATGACATATCAAAGAATCGTTTCTTCTCCAGAAAGTTTCATACAATGTTGATCTGTTGTCTGTTGATCAGCCATCCGTGATGTTGTCAAAATCTTATTTGAATGGCAGAACCCCAGCTGTCAAATATTATAGGAGTGATGCTTCAACCGAATTGTCAGTCTCGTCGGGCGTGCCACAGGGTTCAATCTTAGGATCACTGCTCTTTATAATAATTTATACCTACAAGTAACATCATAACTCGGTGATAAATGAAAAAGTCGTGGCCTATGCTGATGACAAGGATGATCTTGTGAACACAACTTAAAACTTAACTTATAAGATTCTCTGAAGTAAACTCTATCGTCAGTGGCATGCCCAGACATTTTGGATGGGGAGGGGGAGGGAAATGTAATTTAGACAAACACAAAATTAAGCATATTTTTGATTTTATTTTTTAGGTTTAACATCTTAGTTATTCGTCCTGAAATTGCGAATAGTAAGACCAAATATTGCTTATCCTAAATGAGTCCTGTCTGTCTTCATGTATAATCACTTATGGAATTCCGGTAATACTTCAAGGATACGCTGCCGAACTCTGTCATTTTTGTTCCAAACATTATTTGGAAAATTATAGAATAGAGGAGTGGGGAATTGCTGAATGTTGAAATAGAAAATCGTTAATATCTCTGGCTTCCAAGAGTTTTTATTTTTATATCAAATGTAATGTTAAATGCTAGTAGGTAAGTAGTTTGTACACTATTCGCAAGAAGGTGTTTTCTGAATGTTCTGTCTGAATATCGATTTTTTAATTTTTTTTTGGAGAGCACACTTCAAATGAAAAAACAACAATTTGAAAATGCATTGTGTCTTGGAATTTTTGGTTTCCATTTATTTCTATCGAATCAAAGCTTACTTGAAACAGTGCATATTTTTCAATAATTGACTGGAATTGTAAAAAAATTGATACAGGGAAGCATAAAATGTTATGAATGACTACAAAAAATCCCATTCTTGTGATAAAGATTGTACAGTTATTGACCGTTGGCGTTGATTGTAGATAGTTTTTTAAAATATGATAGGTTTCGGCCTTATAATAGGAATAAAACTCCTTTTATCTTATGCCAAGATTTCGGAGATCTTTTCTCTCCTTCTTCTGAGCCTATAATATTTTATTAAACAACTACCAATAGAGAACAATGAAACATACGAAAAATACTTACAACACAGAAATGGAATTATCCTAAGTTGAACAGCAGTTTTGAATTGAGAAATATAACACCTATAATTGTGGGTAATTTCAAATATAATAATAAATAATGACAGATATCTTTCCAAATTAAAAAACTAAATGCCAAAATATGAAATCTAGATATGACGAGAAATTTGGAGAGTGCAAGTAAGAAGTTGTGATCACGAAAATGGTTTTGGAAAGATTATGAAACCTATTACATATTAAAAAAAAAAAACTGTGTAATGAATGACGTCCGAAAGCCGTGTGAAGTACTATAGTTGGCGCCACGTGCAAATAGCAGCCAATCTACCAAGATATTGGAGTTCTTTGGGCCGAAAATCGCCAGATTATCAAACTTTGTTCAAATATTTCATCGCTTCTAAATGTTATTAATAGGCATCGAAAACATTATCTGATCTTTAACATGCACCCTGCATTAACTTTTGGACCATGACAAAAGAGTACGTGGTTGTATTACCTACCATTAATTATAGACCTCTAAACATAACGAAACTGTTTATATATTTACACAAAAAGAAGTTTTAAAAGCTCAAACTTGTTTATTTATACCAGCATACCCTATTGGTTAGTTATAAACAGATATCGGCTACAAATTGGGGATTTTATTGGTTGACTTTGAAGTATTGTGTGTGTGTGTTATTACCTAGAAGAATTTTTGCTGTTACTAAATCAATATATAAATCAAAGTAAAAACGTGTTGGTAGCGATAGAACTAACTTTTTCAAAAGTAAAGGTACTCGTATATCACAGACGAACATCGTAGAAATAAACAAATAAGTAGTGCGCAAAGCCGAAAGGAGATTTATCAACATAAAAGCGAGTGGGTAATGATTTCATTCTGGCAATCAGACATCGGAACGGTGAACATTAGTTTGCGACCTCAAATTTATTGAGTAGAACCTGAAATTCTTGAAGTGCAAACGTTTTAAGAGCCGTCTCTTCGTTTCGCATAAGTCAATTTGAATATACCTTACAAACAAACCTCAAATATTTGACGTAGAGAGAGGCAAACGTGATTTGCTCGACTGTTCTTAAGTAACTTTCCGAGTCAAGCTTACACTCGTTAAAAAGATTACGACGTGTCGGGAACAAACTCAAATTCAAAAGGGAAATACCAGCTTTTGTGCTTGCATTTTCATTTTTCTCGTGAGCAGTTATTCCGCTAATTGATTCTTGAACGCTATTAGACGGCAAACCTGAAATGTTCAACCGTTTGCTATCCAGGTGCGTCTACTCTCTAAAAGCATGACTGTTTATTTATACTTTGCACAGTATATCGTGTGGATGCCGCTTTTATACAGTACTGAGTCGTCAGTTATTAAGAATCGAACACGGCATGACTAATTTTTTTAATGTATGCTCAAGAATTAATCACGATAGAAGTGCAAGCAAACGTGCTAATGCTTCTCAAATAACTTATCGGTTATACGACAGCTTATTATTATCAGTGACTAAATCAGAGCTCCGTCTTTGTTTTAAGCTTAACGGAGTGATGAGTACTCCGAAGAACATTCACGTAAAAACGGTACAAGTATGTTGTTTCATTTGGCAAAGGTATGTAATTGTAGCGCGTATTGTACCAGCAGAGATATAACCCAGAAAATTACTCAGCTATATACAGGTTGTTACAGTATAATTTTTTTGACATAACGCCCGCCTACTGAGACATTCACTCTTAAACATCAAATTTTGGTTATGATTATTTGAGGTGGAAGCCGTTAAAACGATGCCCACATTTTTTAAATAAATATTTGGGAGTTGACCAACTCTTTACATTTTAAGCCTTAACCTCAAAAAGGATAAGTATTTTTTTTTCAAAAATATCTGTTTTTACCTATGGATCTTATAAACAAAGAAATATTCCCTGTTCATGAGTCTAAAATTGACAGTTTCTGAGAAAATTTTAGTTAAATGTTGGGGTTCACATTCTCACTGCTTATCTAAATTATAATGTTACGTTGACGTTTTGACAAAATTTGGCATTGTTTGTTGTAAAAATTCTGAAATAATAATAATGAAATATTCATATTAATGAGTACGCTGACATGCATTTAATGATTTGCCATAATTGAAACTTATTATGCTGAAAATCACCTATGTAACAGTTATGCATTTTATTTTTAAATGCTTAAATTTTTACAGATATGAGAGGTGATCAGTTATCATTGTTCTTTGTTATTTATCACAGACAATTTGATAAAAACAATAGAACAACTAGAAAATGAGAAAAAAAGTAGATTGGGGTTGTATCTTCTTTGCGAGAGGATGTAGAAGACCAGAACTGCCACCATTTATGAAGGCTATCGACATTGAATTTTACAGTTTTCGGTTTGAAGCGCTGCTGGGACATATTTCGCATACTTAACGCCATTTAAAAATAATTTCTGATAAAAGCAGTAGTTTTTAATTTAACTGTAAACATAAGTACACTCTTTGGAAATTAACGATTTCTGGTATTGTATTCCTATATCTAAATTCGAGAAGTATCTACGCATATGTTTATAGATAGCACAATCGTTGACACACGGTTTGTTGTATAAGAGCCATTTACTGTTGCGTTATTTCTTAGCCCACGTTGCCAATTTAATGGAATGGAAAACCTTGTTGCGAAACGACGTAGGTAGCGAACTTGAGATAATATCCTCTATGGAATCGAGCAGTCGGACGCAAACGGCATAAAAACCAAACTGTTTATGCAGAATCGCGTTCATTTTTGTATCGCCGCGTTATAAATCGACGCCCACCCACTGGGTTTATGTAACAAGCTTCCCAATAAGTGGTGAACTACTTTTTACCCTTTGGTGGCAACGTGGGATGAGTTAGTGTGATAAGTGCCAAAATATTTTAGTCGGTGATACTATATTTGTGCAGAGCAATTTCTGCACGCCTCGTAGGAATCCAAAACCCGAAGAACTTTAACGGTTGTTAACAGTAATTAAGTAATTAAGGCAAGGCAACTTAGTCATGTTTTGTGGTAGGTAGCCAGTCGTATATTATTGACTAGTACATTCAAGTTTTAAACGATGTACGTTATACGTTTTGCACTTTATTAGGTGTGAACTTATGATAAAAATATGCTGTACGCCGTATTACCATACCCATGTGCTAATATCCGATTAATTGAAAGCACTGGTATAAAAACTTAATCTTGCTCTCATCCGTTTACCTTGATCTTTACACGTTTTCAGTTTGAAAACAACATTAGGTTGTTTATATGGCAGTACGTGTGTGTACCTATATTTGTACTTTAGATTTTTGCGATACTGGCTGCATAAAAGTTTGTTAAACGTATGCAGATCTTGAAAGTAGCTGTATACAACTAATAACTGTGTTTCTGCTACCCTCTAAGTTAAGAGTGAGGAAATTTTATTAATATCGTGTCCGCATTCTTTGAACGATTTAAAAAAAATGTTATATTGCAGTTTTAAAATGTTCATTAATATGACTTTTAACTTCGATTATTACAAATTTACAAAAAAATTTGACACGAAAAGCTGTGTAACGAAAGAACACTTCTCGTTGAAAATCTTTATTGAGAACCGATCTACGATTAATACAGCTCTGAAACTGCTCACTACAGCAGTGAGTGAAACGTCAGCAAAGAAGAAATCGCCACCATGGCCAACATTTATCAATATATTATTTATATTGAGCAGATACGATAGTGGGCTGAGGGCTATGTGTCTCTTTGGTATACACCTCTAGTTATTTTACGTAGTTTTCCAGCATTTCATTATGCTTCTGAGTAGTTAGTGTTGACTTTATAAACCTCTAGCATTGTAACAGGCCAATCATGAGGATTGGGGTTGAATGCTTTGTAACAATCTGTATAGGCTTAGATTTTGTTACTTACTTTGTTTCAGTCTGTTTCACGATCATAACATCAAGGGTAAATTGTTCTTTGCATCCCATGGTACACTTTGCACATCATTTCTGTTCAGTGCTAATAATTTTATTTAGCTACATGGAAATGCTAGTATATTATCTGGCGCAAGATTGAGAAGAATTGAAATAACCGAAACGCAGACAACAGGATGATAGTTTGGGGTCCATTTTGTCTCCAGTTTTCTACAGCATGTGAGTGATGCCCCTGGCGATTTGCATGCGAACACCCGCAATATGCTGCATTTAACTACCAGCAAAAAATTAATCGTACAAGTTCTGGGTGGAGCTCCCGTTCATTGTATCACGACCGAAGCAATAGGTTCGATCTTTGGATCTGTAATGAGATCCGGTTGAACAGTGTGTGGGCTCTGCTTTGAAGGTGATCTCTTTGTGCACTGGTACCTTTTCGCAGACATTGGAAAGAATGGAAGTACACACAATCGCCCATGGCTTGCTCATGGCCTTAGCATCAGGATGGTGCAGCAGTTACATAATCCATGGATCAGAACCTTTCGATAGCCTTGTCAAAGGATGATGAGCACTCCAGTTAACGCTCCCGAGTCTCAAGGTTAACACGTAGGCAAGTTGTTCAACTAGCAAAGTGCTTATCTAACATATCATATTACTTAACACTGTTTCATTACAAGCTGTATTAGATAAGTCAGTCGTATTGTAACCAGGCTGGAATAAAAACGTTTTTTAAAAACAAATTTTCTTTCCGCAAGACGAAAAGTGGCGCAGTCAGTAGGATTTGCCAAACGGTTTACATCGAGTATTACTGTTTTGTTTCAACAATTAATTGGCATTAATCCTACAAAAAATTTAAAAACGCGAAAAATCCGTCGGGTACACATCGACTCAGGCCAGGGGATAGGAACAAGCATCGTCCAACACCCTATTGGTGCGAGCAAGAAACCTCATAGTTAAGCAGCCAGGGATAAGACCAGCATCGCTTTCCTTTTGGCAAAACCATAGGCTAAGAAGAATGAGAAGTTGCATCTTGTGGATTACGCTGTAAGTCCCATTTTCCATTTCATTTAGTTACTAGTACTGTATATATATTAATTTCACCCTGCGTGTAAATAACCGATCCTGGACCAATTAATTACTATTTTGGAAAACTTAGAACTCGATCCAGGTACTGAAAATTCATTAAACGATCAAAATTCAACAATGGCTAACCCGAACTACCAATTAATGAAATATCAAGCCGACAATATCCCGCATTTTGATGGCAACCCCAAACAAATAAATCGATTCATTAAATCTTGCGAAAATTTACTTAGAAATCATCAGGACGCTACCAATGCTAATGCCCCAATTAATATTTGTCTGTTAGATACCATATTGAGTAAATTAACAGGTAGAGCTGCCGATTTAATAGCTTCACGTATAGAACTTGATTCTTGGAATTCAGTAAAGTCTGCATTATTAGCGACCTTTTCGGACCAAAGATCAATAGATTGCTTAGTGCAAGACTTGATTTCACTAAAACCTCACAATAATGAAACGCCGCAAAATTTTGGTTTACGCTTGCAAGATGCCAGAAGTTTGCTTGTATCAAAATTAAATGCAACTAACGAACAGGCTAACGTTAAACTTTTAAAGATTAATCAGTATGAAGACTTAGCTTTAAAGACATTTATTAACGGACTAAATTATCACATGCAGTTAGTAGTGCGCTTGAAAAATCCAAATTCACTAGAACAGGCAATCTCTTTTGCGCTAGAAGAAGAGAATTTTCTTTTATATAGACAACGTGCAAACAATACGAATAAGACAACTACTACAGTTCAACAAACCACAGTTAGCAAACCCCCAGTAAACACACAACCTCGATTCAGACCTATGTTTAGGCCTCCACAACATTTGTTCAACGAAAGACCACAGTTCACCCCAAACTTTGGCACTCAAACACATTTTAGCTCATTTGGAACCCAACCTACATTTGGATTTAAACGCCCAGCATTCTCAGGTCAATCAAATTTTGCTAAAAGACCAAATTTCAATTTCAGACCAAATTTTACGCAACAAAATACACAACCTCAATATTTTGGCAATAAAACTCCTTCTAAAATTGAAAGATTACCCAAACCAGAGCCAATGGACACCTCCTCAGGTAATTCCAGATTTCTAAATCGCTCAAGACAAAGTTATGTACCTCAACAAAATTTATTCGCTCAGACGGTAGAATCAGAAACGGAAAACTACGAATATGACGATAATCCCTACGAATCAGAATATTATGACAACCCGGAAGAATTAGAAAATTTTGAAGGCAATAACGAATATTTAGATGTTCAATATGTTCCCGATACTGAATCTGACGCAGATCAAAATTTTCACAATGCCCCGAGTACGAGCAACACGAGATAATACATCTCAATAATTATACCAAAACAGATCTACCCATAATTTTTATTCCTGAATTAAACGCCAAATTTTTAGTAGATACAGGTAGTGGTAAGAGTTTTGTAAAACCCGAATTAGCATATCAAGTATATCAAGATTTCATTTTTCCCGAACTTTTTACTGTTAGATCTGCTCATGCAACATCGATACATAACGAAGCTATGATTATTCCCACATTTCCCTCTTTTAACACTTCATCACATCATAAATTTTATCTGTTTGATTTCTGTCCAAATTTTGATGGATTAATTGGAATAGATTTCTTATTAAAAGTTGGTGCAAATATTAATTTTAAAAATTCAACGCTTGAAACTCCGAATGTAATCATTCCCCTATACATTGATAACAAGTTGCAACAGACAAATTTTTTCGAATCATTTAAAGTAATAATTCCCCCTAGAAGCACTCGTAAAGTCGAAATTCCTGTAAACCAACAAAGTGGTATTGGTATTTTACCATATACAAATTTTAACGGTGCAGAGATGCCCGAAGCCCTCGTTAATGTTGTAGATTCATATGCTTTGACACTTGTAACTAATTCAAGCGAAAGCCCAGTTGAAATTGAACTTTTCAAACCTTTAGATATTCAGATGATAAACGAAGCTGAAGTAAACTTTGTTGAAAAAATGGAAACCGAAACAATCTACGATAATGAAATAGATAATTTGCACAAACAAAATCTAAAAAATTTAAGATTGGAACATTGTAATTCGGAAGAGTATAAAGCAATACGGGATCTTTGTTACGAGTACAGAGATATATTTTACTGTGAAGGAACCCCTCTCAGTTTTACAAATCAGGTGAAACACAAAATTAACCTCACGGACGAAACACCCATCTATACTAAAACATATCGATACCCCGAAATCCATCGACAAGAAGTAAATTCACAAATCAGCAAAATGTTAAATGATGGCATTATTCAAAATTCTACTTCTCCTTGGAGTAGCCCAATTTGGGTCGTACCCAAAAAATTGGATGCTTCCGGAAGACGTAAGTGGAGAATAGTAGTTGATTATAGAAAATTAAATCAAAAAACAATAGATGACAAATTTCCACTGCCAAATATCTCAGATATTTTGGACAAGTTAGGAAAGGCCCAGTATTTCACAACTCTCGACCTTGCCAATGGATTTCACCAAATTGAAATGCACAGAGACGACATCCAAAAAACTGCTTTTTCTACTGACACAGGTCTTTACGAATTTAAACGGATGCCATTTGGTTTAAAAAATGCACCTTCGACATTCCAAAGGGTTATGAATAATGTGTTACGTGGTTATCAAAATGAAATATGTTTGGTATACCTTGATGACATTATCATATTTTCGACCTCTCTTCAAGAACACGTTCAACGACTAAAATTAATTTTCGAAAGAATTCGGCAATCAAAATTAAAAATCCAGCTTGATAAGTCTGAATTTCTACATAAAGAAGTAGCATATTTGGGACACAAAATTACTAGAGATGGTGTAATGCCTAACCCAGATAAAGTAGAAGCCGTAAAAAACTTTCCCGTTCCAAGAACCCAAAAGGAGATTAAATCATTTCTAGGTCTCGCCGGTTATTACCGAAAATTCATAAAAGATTTTGCCAAAATTCTCAAACCCCTAACTTCATGTTTAAAGAAAAATTCCAAAATTGAACACACCCCTTCTTTTATGCAATCTTTTAATCACCTTAAAACCCTTTTAATTAATGCCCCAATATTGAAATATCCGGACTTTACCAAACCTTTCGTTCTTACAACAGACGCATCTAATGTAGCCCTAGGAGCAGTTTTGTCTCAGGGAACCCCACCAAATGATCAACCCATAGCATATGCATCAAGAACTTTAAACGACACGGAACAAAAGTATTCGACAATAGAAAAAGAGCTGTTAGCTATTGTCTGGTCATGCAAGTACTTCAGGCCGTATTTATTTGGTCGAAAATTCAAGATATACACTGATCATAGACCCCTTGTATGGTTATTTAATCTCAAGGAGCCTAACTCAAAATTAATGAGATGGCGCCTCAAACTAGAAGAGTTTGACTATGAGATAATATACAAAAAGGGTAAACAAAATACAAATGCCGACGCACTTTCTCGAATTCAGTTAAATACTTTGGATACTCAATCGGTAATAAACAACCCAGGTGACATCAATCTCGACGTAGAGAACTTTTTAGATCAAAATTTTGACCCTAACGCTTTAACTCACGACGAAATTTCAGAAACTCTCGAAATTATCGAAAATGGAAATTCTGAACCCAAAATTAAAATTTTGCAAAACATTCAAATTAAACCTCCCTGCATTAGTAACTCAGGTACCGCACACAGCTCGAACACACCGGAAACACTTAACGACATTCCCATACTAGACGAAATAATCAATAATAAACCTATTCAAATGATTGTCAAAAAATCACCTCATGGCGCTTATGTTAAAACAACCCACGAAAATTTCGATGGCAACAAAATTATAAAAACAACACTACCCCTGAATACAACAGCAATTACGGACTTTCTCAAACAGTTTCTCACCCAGAAAACTACATTTGTTCATTTCATATCTAAAGAATTACGCCCATATTTCCAACAGTCTTTATCAAAATATTTCAGAAACTACAAGTTAATCGAATGTACAAAATTAATACACAACGTATTGCCTGATGAAAGAGAACTACTCATCAAACACAAACATGAAGGTAACTCGAATCACCGTGGTATCGAAGAAACATGTAAATTCCTGAAAACAAATTACTATTGGAAATCGCTTAAATCAGACGTTACTAAATTTATACACAATTGTGAAATTTGCCAAAGAGCAAAATACAACAGGAAACCCCCAAAACAACCTTTAATTTTAACGGAGACACCGTCAAAGCCGTTTGAAATTATTCACATCGATACTTTTATTATTGGGAAACAGAAATTTCTGACCATATTGGACAAATTCTCAAAATACGGTCAAGCCCTTCCACATTTTGGAACTGCGATTTCAGTTTGTCAACAATTAGTGTTTTTCTTTTCTTTCTACGGAATTCCTAAACTTATTGTATCCGATAATGGTACCGAATTTAAAAATGAAATTTTAGATTCTCTTTTAAAACTTCACAACATCAAAATTCACTTCACAACGCCACATCACCATGAATCAAATTCTCCCGTTGAACGACTACATTCCACCTTGATAGAACACATCAGAATTTTAAGAGAAACCGATGACAAGACTGACATAATTTCTTTAATGCCTTACGCTATAATTGCATACAATAGTACGATACATTCTAACACAAACTATACCCCTTTTGAACTAGTTTCAGGTCACACTAATTCTCGAGACCCAATGTTATTAATTCCTTCCCATGTTTTTGGAGAATATATCAATACTCATCAAAATAATACCAAAGCTCTTTACGACAAAATTCAACAAGAAAGCAAGGAACGCAAACAAAAAATTATTGACAAAATTAATGAAAGTAAAACCAACCAAAAATTAATATTAGGCTCGAAAGTATACAAAAAATTGGAAACTCGTTCAGGTAAACTAAAAAATAAATTTACAGGTCCTTTTACTTTAACAAAGATTTTGGAAAACAATAAGATTGAAATTGAATACCCGAAAACAAAATCTAAAGAAGTTGTACACATCAATGAAGCCAAAATTATACCCATTGTTCCAGATGGACCGGAACACTCTCGTTCGACACCGACGTAAAATTTCATGATTTAAATGGACATCCTGGATTACTTCCCTTCAAACTTGGAACCGCCAAAATACTTTCAAACCATTGGTCATTCATACAAGTATTTGATCTTACCGCAATTAATAAGGAATTTTACAACATTCGGCAACAATCAAGAACACTATTAGAACAAATAAAATCTAATCAAAATTACCACACGGAATATTCAAATTCGATAATCGCACTCACAACATTAGAAAGACGTATAGAGTCCCAAATTAAACAAATCGACCCGCTATCACAAGACAGATCGAAAAGAGGTTTGTTAAATCCTTTAGGCACAATTATAAAATGTATCACAGGAAATTTAGATGGCACAGATGCAGAGCGATACGACAAACAAATCGAGCAATTGCAAGAAAACCAAAGCAAACTAAAAGTAAACACATTGTATCAAATTAGTTTATTGGAGACTACAATAAATAAGTTCCAACACTTAATTAGCAATATTACACATAATCAGATTGTCCTGAAATCAAGAATCATGCAGATTGAAGCCAATATTAAACGTGTAGCTCTCGAGCAAGCTAAAACTCATGAATATTTCCAAATTCACATTGTCTTAAATCAAATCACTTTAATTTATCGAACTATCTATAACGTATTTGAAAAAATCGAAGTAGCAATCACTTTTGCGAAAATTAATACTTTACATAACTCAATAATCAGTCCTATTGAATTGTTATCAGAAATTAAAAATATCAAAAGTCACTTAAAAACTGACATGCTTCCCCTGGAAGACAGTGTAGCAAATATGTTGAGTTTTGAACGCATAATTGAAATCAAAAGTTTTTCAAAAAATTCTGTAATCACCTTTATATTGGAATTACCGCTGGTTGAAACCGAGATATATCAGTACTTTCGCCTTTATCCTATTCCGATCCCAAAAACAAACAATCTTTTCCAAATTACGATTCCACACAAACCCTACGTAGCATACAGCGGTATGAGATATTCATACATGGACCAGCAGTGTACCCAAATGCTGCCAAAAGAATATATTTGCAAAAATGCCCACACAGCGTATCTGGAGGACGATCCACCTTGCGCCGTTCAATTGCTATCATATAAGAAAAATATTACAAATTGCCAAATCTTCAACATCAAATTAAGCCAATTACAAGTCACCAAAATTAGTGATGGGAAATGGTTCATCACCACACCTGCACGTCAGATAGCTGTAACAACCTGTGGAACTGCCAAAAACAACATACCACTTTTTGGATCATATTTATTGGAATCGAATCCAAATTGCGAAGTTCGACTACAATCGTTTATTCTACAAACCCACAAGCCCAGTCAGCTGGCCTACGTCAAGCTAAATCTGCCTGCACTGAATTTCACCATGGTTAACCGAAATTCTTCAGCGATCTTCAACCCACCTGCATTAAATTTGGACATCGTCAACTTTAAAGAAACCAGGGACATACAAGAAAAATTGGAACAGCAGCGTCAGCACATCGAAAATGTGTCAGTGCCGGTATATGTGAAAAGAGCGAGTGTTTGGACTATAGTGTTATACGTTTTGTTCTCGATTGCGGCCGTGTACCTTCTCAAAAACTTAATTTTTAAACATTGTCAAAAACCGAAAACCAACGACGAAATTGTTATATAATAATTCCTAGTGAAAACACATCATCTGGATGTGCTTTCATCTAAGGGCGGAGGAGTTAACGCTCCCGAGTCTCAAGGTTAACACGTAGGCAAGTTGTTCAACTAGCAAAGTGCTTATCTAACATATCATATTACTTAACACTGTTTCATTACAAGCTGTATTAGATAAGTCAGTCGTATTGTAACCAGGCTGGAATAAAAACGTTTTTTAAAAACAAATTTTCTTTCCGCAAGACGAAAAGTCTCCTGCCACCAATGCCGTTACAAATTCGCGTCATCATTACGATGTGGTTCAATGAATTTTGAACAAGAAGGAGGTTTCCGCAATAAACGACCTTGTGGTCGAGAGCCGTTAGTGTTTGGCAGATACGCCTAAACGCTTCCTAATATGTAAGTGCGGCTGCCATTGTTACATTGTTGTATAATATCTGTGGCGCTGATGGCTCCCACGCTAGAACGTCGGTAGTGGTAACTTTGTCAATGTACACAGAAATTCTGATAACTACTTCATCGCCGAAGTGGAACTTCGTTAAAAATAACTAATCTCAAAAGAATAATTCAGTCAAATTTAGCAACTTAGATAACTAAAATATTGACTAAAAATAAGGCAAAAAAACATTACACTTGGTATTTTATGTATGTATTCAGGCTAATAAAGAACCTCTTAAAACACGTTGTTGTAGAAATTTTTAAACATGTTATCCATAACTCGATAACGTTGACAGAACTAGAAGATGAACTGKTTGTTGTTGCTTTTGATGATATGAATGTTACAGGTTACTCATATAGGCAGTAGTTCCTGTTTTACTTTTTCTACATGCTGTTTCCATTTTAAATTGCTCTTTAAACGGAGTTCGATGTATTATATGACGCTGTATTTCCTTCTTAACATCACCATTATAGCTGAATTTGACGTTAAATATGTTCATTTATGTAAACAGAAAACAATGTACGGTTAATATAACAACTACCTTGAGATATTCTTCAAAATATTGTTTTAGTTTTGTTCATTTTCTAGTCGATATTTAAACAGTCAAATTAATTTTTCCCAGAAGGCTAAATGCGTTACAATTTTCAATAATCAATCTTGCTAAGTCTGCCAGTGTAACTTGAGTACCATGCTTCAGAAAGTTCTGGCTAATAAATAATAATTCGTGGTTGATATCTAATTGATGTTTACAAGTCAAGATCCTTCATTGTGCCATAGGTAATGAATAATTAAATAGCATGGGTATGCGTTGCCATCGCTGTAAAGGTAGCTCAAACTTGTAAACAAATGGTTTTGTGTGGCAGCAGAGTACAGGTGAAAGTAGATGTGCTCGTTTGTCTATTCGACCATATGTGGCTCTGAGTGAGACCCTGACAAATCTACAATTTGTATTTGTATTTTAGCCTTTATATACAAGGATTTTAGCTTAGTTTATTCAGACTTACCAAACAGGTAGTTTCCTAGATCTTATGCGATAAAATAGAGTAAATTCATGCGTATAGTTCACATTTACCTATAGCAGATTCCGGGAAACTATGGCAAAATCAGTTTCTTATATGTGACTATGAATGTTCAGTTCCACCAATGCCAAAATATATTTCAAGTTTTGAAAATGTATCGATATATGGCTCTTTTGCAGTAAGCTTTATCGACAGTTTGTAAACAACCAAAACTTGGCTTGTAAGTTACTTTTTCCTCTGAGGGACGTTAAAACACAAGTGTACTCGTATGAGGTTCAAATTAATAGCTTTGAACAACTGTGATGTGTGATGATGTTTAATAAGGGTGTATTTAAATTAACCTCGGCATTATTATTAATAAAAGTGGATGTCACACTGACTACTTATAAAAAAAGTTTTGTTTTGTGTACACTGCGAACAAAAACGAGATACGCAGTTTTTTAAAGAGGGAAAAAACGAAGATAATGATGATAAGTAAGGCTTTTAAGAAAACAACTCTTCTCACGGATGAATATTATATTTTCGCGACATTCTGTACACATACAGAAGAGAATTATAAAGCAGGTCGCCAACAATATACTATAGTTTCAGTTTTTATTGATAATTTGTACATACTTATAAGGTTTCCATACATTTTGTACTTGCTCGAGATTTATGACGCCGGAATCTCAGATGACTATGAACCAATAACTTAATTAACGGGATACCACACGAATTCGAAATTCTTTAATCCGAACGTTTTCTCGGTACCTTCCTTGGGAGTATCTGGAGAATCAAGACCTAATCTGATGAATTTAAATTTCGGTCTGTATCCATTCTCGTCAGCTACATACGTCACTACTCTGCTCACACCATCTCTACCGTTGACGAAATAGCCTCCTACTTTAGCGCCATTCTTGTATCCCTTCTCGTAGTGTCCGTGAAAACCAACCGTGTAATTAAATTTGTACAGTAAATCAACGATATCATTCTCTTCAATGCCTGCAGGGAGACCCTGTTGCATGTTAGGGTATTTGTCTTGTATAGGTATGTCTGGGTTTCCCGGAACATGGATGACACCATCGGAGACAGTTACTTTTGACAATTTAGAGCTTGGTGGTTCGACAGCTTGTTCAGAAGGTGGCAAGGCAGCAAGCCCGGTGTCGTAGCCTTGTGGGACCTGCGGTCCTCCAGGTGCTACTTGTCCGTCATCGTAATAACCCTGCCGTGCAGGATACTGAACAGGTTGTTGCCCAAATCCACCCTGGTTCTGATAATCTTGTTGGTCTTGTACAGCAACTGGACCCTGCTGCTGACCAACTTCTTGACCATATCCTGCCCTCACTCCTAGATTCGTCCTCTCGACACCCCCTTGATATCCGACATTTTGTTGAACACCGACTTCTTCTTCTTGGTTCACCCCGAGAGGGTTGGCTGGAGGAGATGCGACCACAGCAGCTCCCACGTCATTTTTGAATGCGGGAGTTTGGAAGGGGAATTTAGGTTTCTCGCCTGGTGGAGTTTTTGGTGTGGTCACGTAACCGCATCCTCCGCATGCCGGTTTTATGGTTGATTGGGTTGTAAAGCCATTAAATGGCTTTGCGGTAGTTGTAGTTGGAGGTGCGACTGGCAAGTTGCTCTTACGTTGAGCTGCGAGGCCCTTGGCCTGACCGGGTTCTCCGGAACCGTCCAATGCTAAAAAACAGGCAATGGAATTAAACTAAATTTCTTAAAATACGGATATATGCGTTCATGGCACTTTGTTTAAGAAAATTTTTCATAAATATTAAGGTAGACTGTTTAAGGTATGTCCTTATTTGTACTTACGTGGACTAATTTTTATATTCTTCATGCTTAATATTCTAAAATTTCCGTTTTCGTCAGTTGCGTATACTGTGACGTGATACACGCCATCAGCTGTAATAAATCCAAATTCTCCTTGAATGATGCCATTAACGTCTGAAATAAACAATTATTATGACGTAATTTATCAAATACGAGTAGGATGAAAACTTAATTAGATATTCGTAGGTAAAAGGGCATTAATGGTTTATTTGGTTATAAAGAAGTGCTGCAAGTTTATGTAAACATAAACATTTTTTCTTGTAATTAAACAATGGCGCAAAATATTGTTTCATAATATGAAAAATATATTATATATTTTTATCATTTGCAATATTAAACAAATAATGAGTAATAAAACACTGGTAGTGAGAGGTAGCTTCTAAACTGTTGATATTATTACTTATAATATACGCAGGCTTCAAAGTAAATGAAATTGTTGGTGGACTAAACTGCTCATACTCTCAAAATAACATTACAAAGGAAGTTAATAAATAATAAACTGACCTTTTGACAAGACTGTATAACTATGTGCTAAACCGAACAACAAACTTACTATCGCTACTTGTATATTTAGGCAATGGTCAATACTACTTTCACATATTGCTTATAYATAGGCAAATTTAATTTACCTAATGGGAATATCAACAAATTATCCAGTTAAATATATTTATACTTTCAATATCATTAACTACATTGACATAATACAATTCACGAGTATTTGTGTATAATTAAAACTACCCTACCTTTCTTCTCATGTCTGTGTTGTTGGCCATCTATAGTGAAGCCAAACTCATATGGCAAATTGTCGTAGTCTTCTTCTGTGTTGATTTCTACAGCGAAGGTTAGGCATATAATAGTCAATATCTGCAAAAATTGAATATACAATACGTTTGTTTGCAATTTTTAACGGCATGTGTGCAACAATAATAAAAAATAAAATGTTTACTTATTTTTTGCAATTAATTACGTCAGAGTTATCTGATAAATCAAGTGAGACAAAGCACATACGTTCAATCAGCCTGTTTCCAAACTACCTAAATGATTTAGGATGCACCTTTGAATCCATTCAACATATTAATAAAGATATTTCGCGTGGTACTAACACACCAGTTTATATTTGAAGTCAAACGTCGTCTTGGATAATTTCCTTACTCTAGATTCTTTTGCAAACAAACAGTTTCAGATAGTAAGACCATTAGTAGATTTATTTATATCCCTATTCTTTTTTATAGCTGTTGTTGTTTGGTTAAGGAAAATGATTATTTATGAACACTGTTTAAACATAAGAGATATTTTGAATATATAAAGGAATGCAGTGTAATCACAAAATAGAACACATTACGTGTTTGTATCTTTTTTACTTTGCACATTTTCTGCTTTCAGAAACAGAAAATTACATTCAAGGGACGTCTGAGTTAAGTAGCCTATGTCAAGAACAGGTCAGTTAGTTAGCCGATCGTAATGTATCCGCGGTAAGGTGCATATTAGGAGCAAAATTGAGAAGGCATAAAAATGTTCGTCATGTCAACAGATTTAAAGAAAGCGTTTGGCATGATAAAGCACTAGTCTGTACCAGAAATACCGGTAAAGAAGAAGTTTCTCACTAATTGTTAATGGGATAACGAAAGCTTGGCTACATGAACATATAATCATATTGGGTGTAATCAAACAACGCCGGTAAAACAAAATCCATCGATTTTCTTGACAATATAAACTAAAAGGCCGAAATATAGCAATGAAAAACAAAATAAAATATTTGAGAACCTACGTGATTTTAAATGATTATCTTAATTTGCTAATAAAGAGCAAAATATTATGATTTTGTTTTGTAGGACCCTTCTTTCTAAATCGTATTGGTGATAAAGTGCTTAGACTCTATTATAAAATACTTTAAAGAATACGCTTATATATCGTGTGCAGATAAGTTTATTTGTTAATCATTATCATTCTAACCGAACTACATCACGATATTTTTCCCGCTTGATGGATTTACGAATTTATTAAAGCAAGACAATCACAGCTTTTCAATAAATAAGAATTATGAATATTGCTAAATCGTGCGCTTGTAATATTAAGCAATACAAATGACAGTTTCAGTTGCATATCGTAGCCTACCTACGGATACACGTTATGAGTATACAAAGTATCATGAGTTGAGTATCACTCAGTGATGAAACAGGTGCGTAGTACACACCTAGCGTTTTTAAAATAAACGTCCTTAACGGAATAAAATTCCGTTATATCTGAAGGCTTTGAAGGTCGTTTACACTTTTGTTTGGTACATACATAGCTTTTGGCTGTTTGTTTCTTCCGTACAAGGTAGTATTCATTGATTGTTTGGAAAACAACAATACGGAAAAACATGTAGTTTAGGATTCTTTCATCAAGAGTATAGAAAAATATGGACATAAATGACAGATATCGGTTTGCAAATGTGCAAAGATAATTCGAATAAATCTGAGTGTCAAAGACCAACCTTAAAGCCTAGTTATTACGTAATGTTTGCAGATTGTCGCATAGGTAATTAGCACTGATCATATCACAGTAACGTGACGTCGTCGTTATAGGCTCACTACCTTAAATACTGTACTTCCCTACTTGCTACTTCGATTTGAAATGATAGTATTATTATAAATATTATGCTAATTGTAACATAAGTATTCTGATAGTTAACATTTATTATCTAGCGTCACTTGGTAGTCTCCAATACAGCTTATATGAAACTCGCTTGCTTATTGAAAAACTTATGTCAAGTAACCTTGACTAGATAAAAATATATGCCTACCAATCACATTAAAAAATTATGATAATTAAGTAATAGTCTGCAAAACATTAATAGATTTTTGTCAAACTGTTTTGTGGTGTCTATAAATAATTTTGCTTGCAGGTGTTTCTGATAGCCTAATCTAGCAGGTTTGTTTTTATTTGTCTTTAATGTGTGTATTTTCGATATTACATCGATTTAGAGCTTGCTAACACGTATTCGTGACAAATTAATTTGGGGGAGAGCATATAATGCTATTTATTAAAAACATCAGTTGAAAAGCAATATAAAGTTTCGAGTTGGAAGCAAGAGTAACGGTTGTAATAATTGCAATGTACCTAATATGGGAAATTTACAAATCGTGATTAGGTTCGATTACTTATAACTAGTATAATTAATGCTGATTGGTTTCAGTTCTGTTACAGTCTTCAAATGGACAAATTATTCATCAAGGAACATTCATGTATAAATTAAGATTAAGCTGATTCAAAATAGCCACTCTGTCAGTAATAAAATAAGCACAGCTCTAACTTTATTGGCAAAATGTAAAAATTCTATCTAGTAAATTATTATGTCTTTCTTTTATTCTTTTCTTTTCTTGTTCTGAATGCAGCCCAAACATAGAGCTTGGTAACAAGAAGTCGAAGCTTTTTAGTTGTTAGACTAAGTAACAGTAACAGTAAATGTAACATATGTTATAATAAGAAAGCTAACTATGTATATGTATGTCGTCTATGTCCGAAAGTATCGCAAAATTCGTCATATAAGCATATTGAAACATTAGTTCTGTTTAAAATAATTTTAAAGCAGAGGTAAGAAGGAGAGATTTTAAATAAAAACTTTACTGTTATGGACAATATATGATTATTTTAAGACAACTTGGAGGAACACCTACATCCTTACATAATAATTTGTGAAGATATAAGACGTTAGTTTGTCATCTTGAAGCAAACATTTACAAGATGTTTCATTAAAAAAATAAACTTGTGATATCTCGAAAAATGTAAGTTTAAGGGATAACTATTATAGTTAATCAATATGAAGAATGTAGTAGTTTTTATTTTAAATGTAGTACAAATATATCTGCCTGCCTATTTTTGATACTATTTTTAAAGCTAAAACGAATATTTATATATATTTTGCATTGACCTGCACATCTTATTTCAGTACGATTTCTAAGATTGTAATTGTATTGCTTCTAAAACGTACAACATTTTTTTTGTATCTATTAAAACACACTAATTTGATAATTACAATTTACTGTACTACGTGGAGAGTGCTGACTTTAAACTTAACATGTTCTGTAATTAATACATGTATATAAAAACAGCTTTGCTTGTGTTATATTAAATGATATGTATTCGGAATAAATTGAGTTAGCAATACAATTTTGTTAATACGTAGTCGAATATATATTTTGTAATCTGTGGAATAAGAATAAGAGAAAATCCTTATACTCTTATAATAAAAATAAACGTAAATTGAGAATGAAAACACAAAGACCTTTACTTCAAACTGTGAGATTAATATGCAAAAACATATTCAATAACATTTTGTTATGTTTCACTAAATAATTGAACTTTAAAGAGCCTTATACTTAAAATTGTAATCATTATTACTGTACTAGTTTCTGTATAATTTTTATTTCTAAATATTTCATTTTCAATTTAATTATGTGTATGAATAATGTTTTACTGTAAAAACTGTAAAACAATCATCCGAGTCGGGCATGTTCAACCTTAACCTATAACTCTCCCCTACCTGCCACGTAACCTTCATAGTGCCTTTTGTTGCAGAAATTGTAATTATTTACATTTGTTGGTTCGAGTCACTAAATCACTTTACCGTTAAACTTTGAAAAGGTTCGGAGCGGCACATCCGGTGTAACCCCCGCGAAACCTGCTGTAGAGGTGTTAGCCACTGGTTAGTCTGTAATTTGCAGATTCTCTCAAGTTTCTTTTATGTTATCTCCCGCCACTACTTAGCCCGTTCATGTGCAAACAGTTACGCATGCAGCCACAAATAAATCTGCGATAGAACACGGAATCGATAATTGACATTTCGTTAATTGGGGTCTTTTTCGTGTGCTCGCGGATGTCTCTTCTAATTGAATTAAAACTGACGTATATTTTTTTGAGTCTCCGCAAACAGAGCGTAAGCAAGTGTACCTACGAATTAGACAGTTACACGGACCTTGCTTTCAGCTTTAGTAACGTAACGTGCCGTATACAATACAACAATCTTTATTATATACCCATTAAGCAGTTGTAGTTGTAGTATCAGTCTTAGTAGAACAATCATCTTTCATTTGACGACAACATAGCACACTAGCACACCCAACACTAATACTAACAGTAACAAATGCTAAAAAGTGGCACCAAAATGATATTTTATCTTTGAAGATAAAAAATTCAAGTAACCATCCACAAATATCTGAAACTTCTTTTAATTTACTACTTTTTTTTTTAATTTTAATGTCCCCACAAACAAACAAAAAATAAAAAGGGATGGACCTACATCCCTTGACAATCAACAGCATACTATACATTTACCAATTTACCTACTTTGACAAAACACTGGCGACTTTTTAAAATTCTAAAATGTGGATTAACATTAATCCAATAGCTTAAATAAATTACGGAATAAATAACATTATTCCGCCACAAAAATTTTGATCTCTCGATATTTTATCTTCCATCCATAAACATAAATACAACCGTTTTGCAACACCCCCTACTTCCAATGTATGATCAGTTTGTATGGATGAATATTCGTCTTTCAAAATTCTTTGAATGTGGAACTTAATAACCAAATAATATTGCATCTACATATAATAATAAAAACATCAATAACACAACAAGACAAATTTCCGTTAAAGCTAAAAAAAGATTTTTGCTCTTAAAGTGAACCACGTATATTACACTTCTAACACTTTTGGAAAACTGGGAAACAGCGAATTATTAGTCATTATATAATATGCACTTTGTACAATCTATGTTACTATATCTTTAATGGCATAATGCAGTATGCAGCATGAACTGTTTACATGCATTCGTGCATGGTGTAACTGGTGTACATCATATTCAAGAACGCTTCAATTTTACGATAGGCTTAACGTCATCTTTGAAGAAGTATGCTTGCCCTGACCCATTATAATGGTTGCTTATCCTTATTGAATTAGTCTATAGCTCATATGCTCTAAGGCTCTAAAATATCAGATAAAGTCACCAGGATGCATGATCTCTAATGACCATCGATTGTGTGGGCGTAGCTATAAATATAGCGACGTTTTCCACATTGTACTGAATGCTTGTTACCTATAAATAGTTTACGGTAGAAAGATATCGTTTTTGCATTATAATAAACGTTCATTATATATTCATTTAATGAATGAGAAACACCTGTGTTGACGCTGCCGAATTTAATACTTGTAAATTAAAACGCTTTAGCCTACTAGGTCTTTTTATAAAAGTCGAAGGTCCCTTGAGCTTTGAATCATTCTAACCGAGACGCGTTTACAGGAAATTGGACGGCACGTTTAGAATGTGTTACCTTGTAGAATCTTTTTTTTGTTCATGACAATAAGAGGAACGCTTATTGTCGTAACTTCGATAGGTGAGCTTTCATATCTGCACTTGAAACACCATTACCTTCCCAGTTAAAATTTATTGTACTTCTATTTATACGATCTTTGTAAACATGCCGCTCATTCAGGTATATTTTTCGCAACAGTACAACTGTACCTAAAGTGAAGTCATAGAAAAGCAGCAAGCTGCATAAAGAAGGAATTCTTTTGTTATGCTTAGTTGAAGTACAGCATGCGTTTTCGGTTTTTTGACAGCAAAATACTTCTTCGCTTTTGCAATATGAAGTATAATGTTACTACAGCAACTCACATATATTATTAGTTCGAAGTTATTTAAAATTTTATTGATGGGTGAAATAACGGTATTCCTTGTACTTGTGTTCATTCAACGTATGAACCTGTTTCCAAATTTTAATTTAATATGACTAAATCTGTAAAAAATATTGCACTAAAACATGAAAATAAATACAAAAACAATGGCCTCTGCGATGACTGACTTTAACTGTTGTGTGGCGTAAATTCAGCTCGGTGAATAAAGAGAGTGCCAAAGCTTCCTACTTACTTAATTATTACATAAGTTGATAGTTGTAAACTAAAGTAAATTTTAAATAAGAAGCTTTTAAACTACCATAAAACACATTCAAGAAGTTAAGATTTAAACATCACCCACAATCATTGTTGATTTAGAAGCAAGTTTATTTAAGGAAGTCTAAATATTGTATAGAATCATCAACAACAGAATGAAACCTCGCGAAGTAACTTTACGTCAACTGCCAGTGAAATTTCTAAACTCTGGGCATATAATTTGTCATCCATATATATTGGGAGAAACACATTAGTACAAAAAAAGTTACCTTAGTAAGCTTCATTAACCACTAATTAATGTTGGCTTACTAAACAGGCTACTATTTCCTAAGTGGATTCTACATTTCTCTATCAAGAACTATAGAATTTTTATACCTGCTTCACTGTAATGGCTTATTGTTCAAAGACTGAAAATTGCTTTGAAAAGAACAACAAATCAACACCACTTCAGGCTTTTAACTTTCGGATWATCATTTCTTTAGTGGTTAAATTTACTGTTACTTTTGAAACAAGCAATACGCGGACTAATATTTGATACACCACTTGCCGCTGTATGGGGTWTTGACAACATAMGGTTTTTCTACAAAGAAACWGGCTGTTTCGGAGTTGCTCCYGTAAATTAATTGGTTTTMGTGACCCGTTCCTCTGAGGCWATATTAACTATAWCTTTTTGTACAAAAACGTAGGCCMTTGTTTTGGGTATTTCCACATACCTACATTGGAACACTCTCCATATATGTGTTACTTTCACACCAAATGCCTGAATATTATTGCTTTGAAGATAACTGAAACTACATACGAAAAATTATCACCCTTTTCACACCTTTATAGGGGTGGAATTTCTAAAGCAGTTAAATAGTTGTGTACTAATTTCTCAACATGCGTAATTCATGTTATGTACTCTGCAAATGAGTTATTTCACCTCATGAGGGGTACAATATTTAAAAGTGCATAAACCCGTTTCACCCCTTGTCGGTGAAATTTCCAACATTTTCATGTTTATAACTTCAAAAACGACTGAACTTCCATATAATCTTCCACTCCTTATTTCACCCCGTCAAGGGTGGAATTTAAAAAAATGCTGGTATACGTATTTATCTATTTTCAATCAAAAGCGTAAAAATAAAGTTTGATGCTTTCAGCTTCAAAAATAATGATGGGCTTTCATACAAACCTTCATCGCGCATTTTAACCCTTGAGTGTATGATTTCCAAAAATCCTTCCTTGGTGGGTGTATGTATGGTAGTAGTATGGAATGAAACAGCTAAGTTTATTTATTTAACTTGAATATTGTGGTGGTTACTGTTTAAAAACTTGATTTTAGGTCGATATGTAACAATGTTTATGTTCTTAAAATATACGTTATCGCCATCTTGCTAAATAATATACATACTCTCAACGTATCGTGACGCTCTAAAGTAAAGAAATCTAACGGTAAGAATGAATAAAGGAACGGCGACTCCAACGTCCACAGATGGCATATATACCTAGTATCACCGAAATAAAAACGACACCTGTGAAAAGCGTTGTGTTGTTGAACTGGCTTCGGCTGGAGTTATTTCAGCTGCTATCGAACAGGTGGCCACGGAATTTGCTCTTTTGTTAAGGATTTGAAAATTTGATAATAATTGTTTTCTTTGAATGTTAGTGAAACACCTAATTATAAAAGTACACTGAGATTTTTGTATTATATATAGATATAGAATTTACAGTGAAAGTTAATTACTGCCTGAATTCAGTTTTTATGATATAGAATTTATACCACAATTGGAATATTTATACTGCACTTTGTGCAAGATTTCACTCTAATAAGCAGTGTAACTAACAAAGGTGGTGCTCGCACGCACTCATTGCGGCCCTGGTGCAACTGATCAATTGATTATCACTTATTATTAATAATTTGGAAAAAAAGTCAGGCGACTCTTGAAATAAAAGCTCTACCTATCGGCTAAGGTTTTCTGTTGGTGTATCGGTACATATTGGATGTTTCTTATTGATATTTCGAAACGGTTTTTCTTACTATGTGCGTACTTAAAAGATTTGTCAGAGGTACTATTACCCTAGAGCAAATTGTTTTTGAGATATTAAGTGTCGAATAATACCTGTATACCTATTCACAAACAGTCCACAATAGCGAAATCTTTTATTTGAAGTCGTAGAGTAATGATTTATCGGTAGCGCTGTATGCAACATTTTTATTCTTAGATGACAGAAATAACGCATCCTTTCGTTTTCTTCGGTCAAATGAATGCGATGGGGACAACACAGTATCCAAGGTTAGTAGTATTTATGGTGACAGTTGTACAGGTATCAGTTGTATTCTACATTTTATCGTTAGAGAGTGAGATGCGTTAGGCTTCCACTTTTTGTAGCGTATAAATGACTATTTGGATTTCACGTCCGTGTTCAGCGGCTCTTACAAAGTAGGTACTTCGTGATATTTCATAAGTTCTACAATGCTACTTCAAAGCACCCATTTCTTTTGCAGATGATTAACAACAGTATTATGACCTAAATAAGACTATCACCGCAACAACTGTTTGGCAGTTATATTTAGTTAATAACCCTCTAGGTCTACCAGTGTTACAGGTAAAGCTTTTAATGCGAGAATAGCTGTGTGTTTTATTTGCCCTACGCTCCATCGATCTAATAAGGAAATAAAAAATCGGTATACGTTTAACAGATATACACTAATTGCTAAAAAAAACACTAATTATGAGTTAATAGGTCTTTAAGCCTGCAATGTACTAGAAACTGGCATTTTTACAAATACCTCTACAACAGTGTTAAGTCGATTCATTGACAGTTCAATAATGCACTTTAAAACATGTATTTATAAATCAGATACTATCCAGTTTATTTGTTATTCAAAATCAAACCAAATAGTGTTACAGTGCCGACCTCTGGCAAGGTAATCAACCATCCTAGATACATGCATGCATCGGCTGTTGCAATATCACATTTTGTGTTTATTATTGATGTTGCGTAACCATATCCATTGACTCCTATTTCATGTGGTCATAAGGAACACCCGCAGCTCTTACACAATACGCGAATCTCTTTTAGTTTCATAACATGTGTAACACAATATAGAATGGACCTCTTCACCTCGACAGTGCTAAAATTAGAAGTAGATCTCTCGACACTATAGGTTTTTCGGTATTCCAATGCGTACGAATAAGGACTGATAAATAACCTGGTCTACTACATAAAACTCTACAATATTTTGAAGCACAATTTTTATTTACAAGACACAATATCCTGCAAGATTGTATACACGTGTCGCATACAAAAACCAAGCTTAGAGCTTGGACAGAACTCACAATAGCTAATTATTAATGCAGTAAAATATAGAATGCTTCTGCATTGTTAGGTCGACTTCCCAATCTGATGTTCTCGCATTACGCCATGTGACTGTTGGTGTCATTAAACACTGATTTGAATAATTTAAAGATATGGATTGTATCGTCCCGATCTCCATAAAAGAAACCACTCAAATCGTTCGGTGTGTAAAGATCAGTCACGATGTTTTGTATTAATATTCTTCTAGCGTGAAAGCGAAACGGCATTTCACAAATGTCAAAGTATTCTAAATGGCCTATGTGCCCGTCAACTAGCAGGAAGTTCAAAAGGTAAACTGCTTTAGTTTAACACAGTTAGTGATGATGCCGCAACTGTAAATTCCATTTTCATTACCTACATATTTTGTACTTAAATTCATATTATCTTTTTTGTTAGTTAACAGTGATTTAGTGAATAATTATGCGATGTGCATTGGTGATCATAAGATATCTGTGTAAAATAGAAGCAATATGATAGCTTTAAAATTAATTAGCCTTAATTGATTCCCGTTGAATGTTTGCCCGTAGGGATAATACTTCACACAATTATTGCATATTGTAAGTAGCAGTAGAATAGTTAGATTCACCTTGACGTTGTGATACCAACAGTTGGATTAGAAATGAAACAACTTTATTCCACAAAATACTGGCTTTTAGTATAAGATAACTCCGTGTGTTGCATACAGGTGTTCAGGTGTATGCTCTAAAGCCCTGGTAAAGAATACCTGTGATGTCTGTGTAGATTACTTGAAACGCCTATGCTTAAAAGACAATGTCGACATTTGCAACTATAAAATATTAAAATCGAACTGGTACGTGAGCCGATATTTTTGCTCCAAAGCGAAATATTGTGCGACGAAATGGAGTACTAGATTTAGCATTGTCATTGTATATGTATATTTAGTTTCCTTTAAGAAGCACCGGATATTTCAATACTAGGGTACACATGACAATGGGTGTGGTTAATCTGCGAACGATTTCAGTGAACATGATACAAAAAGAGATTCGAAATATGTGTGTGCGGCATCACATTTTATTTTTATGATGTTACAAAAGATATACCACTAAGGCACGTTTACTTTGGTAAATGAGCTCCCTCCGGTTGGTAACCGTTCTCATCGGCTACATAGTTGATAACGTATTGTACTCCGTCAGGTCCGGTGTAGGAGTATTGGCCTCTTACAGCGATAGCTTCATCTGGTGATCCTGCTCGTTGAAGCTGACCGGATTCCTGTTGCGCGATTCCATTGCTCGTCTGGTATCTAAAAGTTCGAGAACTTAACAAATAAACTCTGGGGATATTTTGCTTTAGCTAATTAGGTGAAAATTGAAATAAAAACTATTATACTATTAAAATTCATTCTTCTATAAGCGGAATTCCTTAAGATGAAACTTGAAAATTTATTAAGGAATCTTATCATACACAAATTATATACGACAAATAGTAACATATATATATATATTTTGCAAGAACTAAGAGTTTTAAACTGCAACTATAAGGGACAATAAAATAAGTATACTTAACAAATACTGAACGTGAGGTGTAAATAACCCGAAAATGGATAGTAAATAGTGAGATCTACCCTCTCCTCTTTACTGATTTAAAATTAAACAAAAAAGAAACTAAAAACACACATGTATCACAATTATGTGCAAGCCACTGTTTTATGGCAAAGAATCAATACTAAGATGCCCATACATCACATCAGTCAAACAACTCGTTGTACCTATCAGACAATCTTGTTTTTGCTCAACAAAGTTTTGTTCTTGTTTCCCCTTGTTACTTACGCATAGCTGTAGCCATCCACCCCGATGTTGTCAAGTTCACTTCGAACGACATAAGCATCCCTGTCTGATTGTGGTGCCGATAGGGCAACGGCAACAATGGCGGAGAGTACAAAGACCTGCAATTATTATACAATTAAAAACTGCACTGTTTTTGATTCCATAAAGCTTAAACTAACCACTTTCATTTTGGTGGAAGCTAGGATGACTACTACACTGAGAATTTAACCTATCACTTTCATTTATATATATGCGAAAATATCATAAAATCAAAAAATTTCCCCACCAACGGATTGACCGCTAAAATTTGACCCTTCACATTTTTTATGCCAGATAAGCCTAGATGCGCTAGCTAGTTCACCTTTCAAACCCGTCTAAATGTTACGATTTATATAAAATTTGTCCAAGGCGGATCCACCTCATCTCTTCTGATCATGGAAATGAACATGAATGACAATGGTTGATTTATTAATTGATATATAGTTTAATGGGATTATCCAACTATTTTCCATGAATGACAAGATTTGGCGTACCTTTAGAAACCATCTTATATAATTATGTAGGCTGCAAGATAGATGTATATTTAAATTAGTTAAAATTATGTCAAGTATAATTTGACTGAATAAAAGGTAAATATTCAAGCCTAGCTCTGTATATTGTGGTGTCGAGGTTAAAACACTGGAGTATAAATAAACACCTTGCCTTGCATTATTCACTTAGTGTTGGCTACCATCACGTTCCCAAAATACAAATATCTATTGAAAACATTTGATTCATAGTTCGATTTTAAATACACTGAAGATTTTAAATTTAAAGATAAACATTTAGAACTTGTTAACTCACAGGAAAATTGCTTAGAATCTGAACTCCAAATTATTATTGATTTTACAATATTAAAGGTATATGAATATATTTCTAGGTGTTAAGAAGTATCTAAATTAGGAAATGTCAGCTTTTAATGATAGATTTGGTTTTATTTGGGATGTGTTCTTTCTTAATCTGAAGTTGTTAGAAGGGAAAGGAAAGAGTAAAAGATAGAGATAAAGCTAAAAAAGGCTCAGAAAAACGAAAAAGCTAGCTGGCTGGAACTACTACAAATCATTTGGCAATTGCGCCGCCTTTGCTATTCGCTATTCGTAACGAAAAATGACAGATACAATTTTGCAAGGGATTCGCTTTGTTGTAATTCGTGTGAAATAGCCAAAAAAGATTACTCTCCCCTGAAAATACGATGGTAATTATTAGTAAAAAAGAAGCTTTTGCTAAGGAGTTAGTATTTTGCAAATATGTAAAGCTATTATTCTCTATACTTTTGACTAACCCTGTATATCTTCTAAAAGCTTTAAATTGGGTTTACTTCTTAAACTCGGCCTAATTATGAATTATTTCATTGGCCGCACTTGAACACAAAGCATATCATTTATGTATTAAAAGAATGAACAACGAATATGGTTAAGTGACAATAGAATGTGGAGCGTGAATAACATAAAACCTGTAGGCATATTGAATACGATGAATAGCACTTTCAAAAGTTTGTAAAAGATTTTGTAGTCTAACCTATCGTTAAAATCTCTGCCGCTAATACAATATTACATCGTGTTTTTAAAGTTTTCTACTATATCGAACTATCGTGTTCCCGACATCTACAGATTTTGTACCGAACTAAGCTAAAATAGAAAGCAAGCTATTTCGTGGCCTGCTTATAAGATATGTACTCACACACTCATAAAGAAAACTGTAAGTACTTACCTATATTTTGATGCTTGGTTTTAAAGTCCACCTGGATGATGTCGCTTTCAGAGATAACTGATTTACTCAATCAATAAATATAGGAAATACATAATGTAGGGTATTCCACAAGCCTCCGATTTAATTAAATTATTATTAACATCAATATTTTAACAAAATTAATTTAATAGTGTGTCATGAAGCTATAATCTTTGCTTTTTATTATTTATAGCTAGATTCGAGGAACATATAAATATACATATAAATTTACAGATGAGGTTTGATCAATCAATCAATATTTATTGTGATATAAAAATATACATCACAATTGGGGAAAATTCAGCGCAAGCTGTTCATCCATTAACTATAATTAAACAATTAAAATGTTAAACCTTAAACAGTCTAAACTGAATTAGAATACATTAGAACACCAAGTAAATCATCGCATGTAATACATAATTATAAGATATCTACTACTGATAGTAAATTAAACTAGCCATCAAGCGATCTACTGAAAGTAAAATAAATCTATAAATTCATTCCTGATCAACACAGGGCCGTATGTGTTTTTTAAATGTTGTATATGATCTAATTTATCAATAAACTTATTTAGAAGATGTGGCGCAGCAAAAGAAAATGAATCTTCAAATACTGAAGTTACGTGTCAAGAAACAGTAAAAGTGTAGCAAAGTATATAGTTATTAATTTGTGCAAAAATTCATAAGTCATGAATAATGGTCCAATACAGTTTTGATAATTGCCTATCTACTACCTTAAGTTGAGGTTAGGCAATAATTAAGGGAAATAGTTGTCGGGTAACTCAGTTCTTGGTAACAAGAAATATTTATTACATAGTATTATAAGTATCAGGTGTAAGGGAAGCTTATAACTAGGTACACATATTTTTTCTTTACTGAGAAAGGTCGAATGTTTCCGAGATGCCTCATTTTTCTACGTAATGCTTAGTGAGCATGAATACACATAGGAAACACGTTTACTTAGAAAAAGTAAGAGATTTTATCTATACAGCCCCTTGATGGTATAGATCCTATAATTTTGCGTTTATAATGAAATTATTGCGTGTTTATAAGTGCTGAAAATTAGTTTATTAGGTGTAATTGTAAAATTATGTAATACTTCCTGTGTCCTCATTCTTAGTCAAATTGTTTAAACATAAGTCATGTATCTATGCTAAAACATGAAGTATTTCCCATTAAAAGAATGGTTCCCAGACCTACTATAGTAAATATTGCGCGTGCTAGATGATATACTTCCGGGCTCGTAAGGAAAGTTCTTTTTCCTTGAAAATACGCAGACTTCTCATAAACATTTACAGATTGAAAAAGAAAGTGAGTAGAAAAATGTGAATAAGCAGCAAAAGATTCAGACTGCATGAAATGAAGTCTAAAGCAAGTTCATTGGTTAGTTTGTAGGTTGATTTTCAATTGACTTTCTAAGACGTATTTCTCAGCTGGTATTTGTTCCCATAATCCGTCTACTATCCTTGGAAGTGTCAACATTTGCAATGATTTGCATAGTTCTATATGCAAAAAGGCAATTCCTCTAAGTTTTTTTCGCCAGGCCAAAATGGATTATAGATACAATATTCATTAATTAATGGCTTGCTTAACTTATGTCACAATCTTTCACTTAATTGATGCTTTTTTATAAACAAGAACGGAATGCTTGGGTAGAAAATTAAATAAACATGACTAACCGACCGTGGCTACCGTTCTTAATAAGTGTTCAAATTACTAGTGATAGGTGCGGTGTATGGTGATTTTCTATGTTCAATGTGTAACCTAGTGCGGCCGGAGAAGTGAACTCAGATAAGGTATAAGCTTATCACATTTTATTTTTTAACTATTTCGTCGGTTGCAGTAGAATTTTCTTTGAAATCACTATCTCAAGCTCTATGGCATCAGAATGATTTGCAATAATTGCACTGGAATGCTGTATATGTGGAGAAAAATTTCAAACACTTTATTAAAAAAAAAACTAGTATACTTATACTTACTAGGCAGTGAAGGGGTATCCTAGCTTGTCTACTATATACAGGGTGGTTCACTAAAGATACGGAACGGCTATATGTTGAAAAGCACTTAGGCTATTCCTTGGAGGAAAACATTTTTGGATAAAAACGTACCAGAGAAATTCACTGTATTAAAAGACAGACAGTCAGTACAATTATTAATTTATGTTGCTTATATACATCTTTGCCACTACACAAATATAGTAATATAGTAGTAGTAGTATAGTAATCCGCAGTTTTATTCAGTATTGCTTCCTTTGTGCAAAGTTATTCCTTGAATGTGGAATTTGCGAATCGTTTGTCAGTTCACTGTATAGATGTATGTTAGATTTTGAAATTTTTAATAGAAATCTGGAAGTTGTGAGAAGGACGCATTACAAGAGATAAACAAGAGTTGTATAAACCTCTTACTGCTTTGTTATGTTGAATACAAATGTCCACGTGACATCTTTAACTCTTCAGGCACATTTTATTCCTTGATTAGCACATACACATACATATTAATAATATCTTATCTATCACCTCTCCAAAGTAATACGTGTTACATTGTTTAGGTTTATAGGTATATCTTGTTTTTTACGTTTGCAACACAAGAGTGGAGATTCTTAACCAGTGTTGAAATTCCTTTAAGATCATAATCAATATTACCTATGTAGATATCATTTTATGAGAAAAAGGTTATTTTTAATCAGTATACAAACAGTGTAAGATCTATTTTAGTTCACTTAGTAGCTACAAATACTGATATATAAAATATATGCATTTAAAGTTGTTATGGTTCCGTCGTCAATCCTTCTCACAAAAGTAGGTACAGTAGCACACGAAATATCAGAGATAAAATAATGGAGGCTAGAGATGCGTTTATCATTTCTTTCAAAGATAATATAGAGTAAATTAAAAACCTTTATACGGCACAGAATGAACCTATAGTTTGATTCCGTGACACACTATATATCCTTTATCAGATCAATGCAAAACCCAAAATTTTTTTAAATAAAGCTACCAATATATAGAATTATATAGGCAACTGAGATACCGGGAATTTACCGATGCAGTATAAGGCAGCTAGATTTTTTATGGCCGTAGCTCCATTCTATTTGAAATTGCACTCATTACAAACTTCACATTCCAGATTAATGGACATTAAAACATATCATGATAGCTCTTTTTGCAGCAATCACCGTATTTTTTCGCTTCGAACTACAAATAAATTCACCCAAGACTACTTATTTTGGTTTAAGAAATACGCTATAATGATTATTCAAAACAAAAAATCAAATCTTATACATTTCAATTGCTTGTGTAACTTTTGTCAACATTTAAACCTCTAAAATTTCCTGACGCGCAGTTTAAGCATAATTTTAAGTATATTATAAGATAATGAGTATATCGTTTAAGAAGTAAATAAAAAAATTGCCAAGGACGCGGATCGTGATAGAAGCCACGTGCCATCTTGATAAAATACAAAAGGCATCTGTATACAGGGTGCATAAAAACTATTGTTAATTTATAAAACATATTTATGATGAGATTTTTTAGTTGTAAAAGATTTGTTTTATCAAGACCTATGATGTAGATATGAATGTTCAGCTACGAAAAATTTATGTATCTTTTGGTGTGACCTATATAACATTTGCCATACGAAAAAACAATGTTGTAAACACTTTTGCTTATATAATACTTACTTCGACGATGATCTGTTTATTTTAAAAATTTGTTAAAGGGCATGTCTGATATTATTTAGAGGTTGCACATATGAGAAATATTGCAGGTGCAGATTTGATTTCTTATCACTGTTTCGAATCTGTTGTTTTATGTTTTAATTTTTATAATATGTTATTAGTTCTCTGACCTTTGGTACCTATAATAATGGGAGTTCATTTAAAATATCAACGAGTGGCTTACTATTCTGGTATAACATATTAATAAGGTCTGATTCTAAAAAGTTAATGCCCGCCATTTTCAAATAATTATATAAATCAAACCGACACCGTCCAGTTAAGAAAATGTTAACTTTCATACATTTAAACAGTCAAGTGACATCTGATATCTCGTGCCAGCAATACAATGAACCCCTTGGTAAATATAAAAGAAAATTTTTTTTCGTAAACACTTTATGTAAACGAATTGTATAAAAACGTCCTTTAAACTATGTATAGTTATATGAATATGATATATCATTTATAGGGGTCTTTAATTGCATTTTTATTTGTTTTTGATAACATATAGGGTGTCCTGCTAAAAAAATGCCCGCCCGCCTGATCCACACACACATATTATAAGCAAAAATAAGGGAACTAATTAATTTCTCGAAGAGCGCCAAAGATATATAAGAAAGTACTATACAAAAATTACCGGAAAGTAACAGCGAACCCAAAAAAGCAATAATATACGGGGTGTTTAATTTAAAATACCAAAGTTCCATACAACATTTAAGGTGCCATTAACTATTTTTAATATCATCCGTTAATAAAGGTGTTATTATATTATTTTAAAGTAAAAAAGGAGACAAGATATAAGCAATTTTAAAGTGTTTTAGAACAGCTAAACTGAAAACTCGCTATACATACTAATTTACCAAATACTTGCTTAATTTTTCTTAATACAAATTAGGTAAAGAAACTGATTATACCTGTTGCAATAAATAAGTAGAAAGCACTAGGAAGAGTTAAATTATATGTATAAGAAGTTTTAAGATTTTAAAGATTAAAACCGACAACAGATTAAATTTTCCATAAAGAATAAAAGCAATTACTTTTACTATTACTGTTTAATTTTTAATGAAATGATAGATAAGTATCGCATTCCCAATAAAAATTTTCCGCACCTTAATTTGTATGACAGGAAATTCTCAAACTATTTCATTTTTCTAGTTTCAGTTAAGTTCCTCTGCAGCACATGTGGGGATGAGATGCTGTCTGTGACAACTTAGTATATAAAGCCATTTCATTGATGCCATCACCTAGTTTGTGCTAGAGATCTACTCCTTCACCATGAGAGTGGTAAGTGGCAAGGTCTTGTGATATCAGCAGTGCTAGCCGAGGTGTGATTAATGCTCGCGTTTTAATGCATGATGAAAAGCACGTGGCTGTTTCCGTATGGAAATTCGGTAACCAGGATTGCGGTTAACTGCTTTAGCTCCGCTTGTGCTGTAATTATAACAAATTATAATTTGTTCAAGGTGCTTTTCAGTATTATTTTGTTTGTTTTTGGCATCGTAATCACTTCCCATTCAGCAATTAGTACACGTTTTATTTCCTTGTGTTTACCTAAGTGCACATGTTCTTGAAGGTTGGTCCGAGCAAGCAATAAAAAATATTGGGAACGAGATGAACTAATAAAAACAAAATTAACATAAGTTTGAAAATTGCGGGCATCATTTTTCATGTAATTGAGATATTTAATAGCGACGGGTACCTTTCAAAATATATTTGTTTCATAAGTGTTTCATAGTTTGTCTTCTGACTTCTAATATAGTTACTACCGATGTACCAGGAAGTATCTAAAATTCAGTGTTAAGCAGAACAGAAGTGACATCGTCTTGTAACTGTCACTTGAATGATTCAGTAAACATCGATATCATTATTAATTAACGAACTGTTATTGCGCAAAATAATGCATGTATTATACAACCTTTGGTATTCTGAGCATTTACTTTACATTTAACTTTTACTTATGTAATTCTCGACATTTAATTTGCCCTAACATTGATTTTAAAGATTGAATCGTTCGATATAAAAACGAAGCACGTATTGACATGGAAGTGAACGTAGATATATACAGCATAAAAGTGGGTATACCGCATCCATCCATCTAATGGAAAAATAGGTTGAATCTTACGAAGATTGTTGTGGGACGTAACGAGTGGCGCAATTTATATCACGTAGGCACGGCAATTTGTTGCGAACCAAAAAAAAATGGCATACTAAATGTTAGATGTTTTGATTGCTAACCTAAATCTACTTGGGAATAGCAGCAATTAAAGACAGCTTTATTTAGATCACATCTGACGGGTCAGTAGATTTGCTCAGAACTGGTGGTATTCGTAACCTTTACGTTGGGAAAATTGCGCAAGTAACAAGTTCTTGTATTAGTTGGAGTGATTCTTGATATACTTTTCACGAAAGTAGCGCACGAATAGGAAAATTTTTAGTTCTTTAACGTCTTGTAATAAGGTTCAGAACAAGAAGTGAGGTATCGTAAAATGCAGCAATTTAATTTAATGAATTTAATGCATTGATTATTTGAATTGAGATTTAGTTAATTTTTATTAATAGTATCATTATTTATTATATGAGTATATTAAGTATTTTGCGAAAACTAAAATAAATTATTAAACTTAATTACAATACAATCCCGAAATATGCAATTTTAGATGAGTACATGTACATGAGTACTATTTATTAAAATATTTTGTCATTAAACTATCACTTATTAGCAACTGCTGTTAACGGAGATAAAAAGCTTTAATAAGTGTTAAAGATTCGTAAATTTAGTAAAATTTTTATTGTTATAAGCAAGATATAATAATAATAATTAGTCGCACGTAAGAAATATAAATAAAGAAAATGAATTTAGAAACCAGTACACAAGGAATGGCGAAGGTAGCCGCTGGTTTGTAGGCTTTGTGTTAAATATTTCATTATTGTTTATTCAGTAATATACTTACTTAATTATAAAACGCTCTTGTAGTTCTACGTAATAGGAAAGCGATTGAATAATAAGTCAATAAGGGGACAATTCTAAATTATCTCATAATATTATCTGTACAAAATTTGATATAAAAATCATTTAATTGTTGCTTGCTATAGATAATACCATTTAATTTAATTTGACTCGGTATACCTACTTAGTCGAATAAAAGATATTGCTAAAGTGGAAATGTTAGGATGTTTAAAAACATTGTTGTGTGCACATAAATATTTAACATTAAGAAGACGTAGATTATTTGATTTTCAGGAAGAATCATGAAGTGTATTAAGGTGGTACCTTAATATGGGTACTAAAGGCTGCTTAAAGTACAATTTATACCTATATAATTAGCATCAACTTAAATATACGTTTGAACAGTAATTTTCTCAGATTCCATGGAATCTTCAAGGATCACAAATGAGCATTGTTCTGGTACTCGCTAAAAGCAACACATGCTGTATAGTCTAAATCGTGTTACTAAGGTGTCAGTTTCGTTTGTTTTAAGTGATTGGAAGTTTATTTGGGAATAATGTTTTATTCTTCGCTTAATAACGTACGTATAGCGATACTGTAAGCTATTAAAATCGATAGGGCTTATCACAACGTTCATGAAACGACATTTATTTGTCTACTGGATTAAGATTTTACATCTAGTTGCGTTAATCTTGACATGCTTATATGATATTGCATAATAGGTTAAGTTGCAAAATTTTATAGCATATGTATATTTTATCGTTTGTTATATTGCTGGCTGTTAGACTTGAACGTTAGGTCAAGAGTGTAACCTACGCGCATAGAGGGAATTTACTTGCGTTTCTATAGTAAGTAGTTGCAGTTTTGATGGAACTGATACCTATATACATTTTTCAGGTACTACTTGTAGTAGCGTCTTTCGCCGCACTTGCTTCAGCACGGCCAAAGCCGCAACTAAGCAGCTTTAAAAACGCCATTACGACGAAGTTTCTCAGTGAATCCAATCCATTGGGCGCCTACAAATATGCGTAAGTATATAGCTTGCTTGCGTGTAACATAACGTTTATAAAAAAATAAGTAGTTCATCATTTTCTGTAGATTTACATACAGATTTTTCTCCAAAATTGTATCGCAACTATAATTTGTATTAAACCAGTAGTTCAGTTATTCCCAATGTATACCTACTGGTTGAGGTCCCAACTTTTTTATGGCTTTGTTATTATAAATGCATAAACTTGTTATCTAGGAATTACTTATATGCTTAAAATATCTACAAATCGTTATAGTAATAATAAAAAATACACCAAAATAGTAAAGGAAGTCCAAAAGATTAAAAATATATTATAAATAGGTAAAAGTGGAAACCTTTTTAGCCTAACAGTAACACGTGATTGTAGGATTCTAACAGTTAGTTAGTAAAATATACCGGTTGAAATAGTATATACTATGCTCTTTATATCATAAAGAAATATATTGTGGCATATATAACGAAAAAAAATGTTGTTTGCGTCAACTGCTGAATTCAGACCTGGTAAAATACACGATCAAATGCATATTAGTTCCATATTTTGTCATTTTTTGATGTCCAAAGAAGGCAATACATTTCTACTATTGCAGTTTTTTCATAGACTAAGGCTGTTTAAGTTTAAATTAGCATGTATAGGAAACCTACATAAATTGTAATAATATGTACAATTTTGAGGATATTTGCGCAAAACTAGACTTCTTAGAGTAGAAGCAGTTTCAAAGTTATTATTATGACCCCTAAAATTCACACAAAATATGTTTTTATTATGTAAAAGCGTTGGTCCCAGAAAAAGATTGGTCGATGAAAATGAGTTTGCAAATATTCGATGTCAGTTGATTTTAAATACGAAGTGTTCACTTGTTTGTTTTAATTGTTTAGTTTTGAAGTTATTCGCAAGTCTATTAGAAATAAGCCTACATAGTCGGAATACTTGATACTGTTGTAATTAATACACCTACATGAGCAAATTTTAGATTATTTTATGATATAATTGATTATGAATTTAAAGTACGATGATAAAATGAATTTTAAATATAAAACAAACACTTGTAAAATTTCAGTTATGGGTAGGTAACGATAATTCTTGTCAATTCGGTGTTAAATGTAATTACCACATGCACTTACTTTGACTTTTTGTCTATTCTAGTTTACTTAGTTTTTTAATGATCCAATGTTGTTTATATACTTACTGATATATGCAAAGTAATACTGCAATTTCATAATTATCTTAGTTTCCACTATGTGCCTCCATTCTAACAGCAGGTATTATCAGTTTCCTGTAATTCGATTCATAAATTGGAAGTAGTATAATACAAAAATTACTAATTGTAAAGCAAATCATACAATGTAGCTGTATATAAAGATAAGGAAAAAAAATTGGCATGTAATAAGCTTTCAAAATATTGTTAAATTTCATATTACTAACGAAGATTTTACAGTCGTCCTTGATACTATTAACTTAACAAGACTAACACCTCTAGCTAATTTTTAAGGCTCACAAATCGTGATAGAACCCTAAAAGCTCGAAAGGTGATGAGATGGGACAGAAATCGTTAAAATCTGTAAAACCCTGTCCTGCGAACATTGTCATCAATATCCTTGTATTTAGTATTACGTTCCTTGTGTTCATAAAAAAAATATTCAATACAAATACCCATTCTTATATACTAAAAGGTCCCAAAACTGTACCGTAAATGCTATCAGAATATCATTTCTCACGCCTATGAAACACTGGCTTCAGCTTCGGTAACAATAGCCGTGTTTGCAGATAGAAAGGCCTTATGTAACACAGCACATTATTTAATTGTAGGCGTGTGCGCAGTTGACAATGGATACTACTTTCCTTGTTTTGTAGGCCTGAATTTGTAATTACGTGCAAATGATCATGGACAGTACGCTGCTGCGTTTGAAATGAGAGTCACCACGTTCAAATATACTCCAATGTGCAGATTCTTAAATTTCAAATTTTTCCACAAATATTGGTATGATGACAATAATAATAAAATGTTTAATAATTAACATTTTAATAATTCTCTCTTTAGAACATGTATTAATCTCACAGTATTGGATGCTCTTTGCTATAGTTATGTTGTATTGCATTAAGCATGTTTATCCTACTTTCAGAGTAGAAACAAGTGATGGTTTCAAAAAGGAGGAACAAGGCGAAATCAAAAACCAAGGAACGGCCGAGGAAAGTTTAGCCGTGACGGGAAAGTATAGTTACGTTGGTGACGACGGTAAAACTTACGAAGTGAAGTACACAGCCGATGAAAATGGGTACCAACCGGAGGGAGAGCACATACCACCATCTGCAGGAGTCAAGAAACCTAAGTTAGGAATTCCTTCTGCAGCAGTTGCGTCACTGGCTGGGTAGATAGGCGCTTATTAGGACTAATTATATGTATACACCACTGCCTCCGTGATAAATGCCGTATACAAGACCTCCAAAGACTGTATATAGTAATTGTATTTTTAATGATGCATCCTGCCATGTAAACAATAAAGCCTCTCTCTGGTTTATCTTTGCTGTGTTATTTTGATCGAAAAAGGGCTTTTCACGCACTTGTGTTATTAGTCATTATAGCTAAACAGATTTTGTATCCTAAAAGAAGTCATAATAATTAACAGATAGACAGTTTAAATGGAATTACACATTCTGAACATTTTAGGGCTTGCATTGCAAGAATGTAGATAACAGAAATAATACCTGATACCAAGCATCAGAAGCTCTTACGTTGCTGCCGAAAGAGAATATAATTTAATTATTACCAAATGTCCTGTATTTACTAGATCTGTCTACTGCGAAAAAGGTACTTTAACTGTGTTTGTGGATTATACACCTAATGCAAAGAGATAATCCAGAACTAATCTTACCTGGTCTTTTGATTCCTTTCCTTTAAAGCAAATAAAATGTGCCTCTCACAAGGGTGCCTACGAAGACAGCTAGCTAGGCCATGTAGTGTATTAAAAAAGCTTTGACGTTCAAAATATAATGTAAGTGTTAGATTATCTATAGACCATAAAGAAAACATTATAATTTTAGATATTATGTAGGTATGTACAGTATGCATGGTACAAATAAAGCATGTACCAGTTCATTAGATCCTCGCGCTACATGTCTCCCTTCTCCTATCGATAATTAAAGTATAAAAGGTAAAATTAACTAATAAAAAAGCTGGTAAGTAGAATATAGATAAAAGCGTAGCCCGTAACTGACACCACAGTATAGACATTTACTTCGAGGTAAATACCTATACTGTGACCCACACAATAGTAGCTTTCTGTCTACTACATATATGTGAACGTGTTCAATTATTCTGTAGATGGCAGATACAGCATCATTTACAGATCCATCTATAGATGGCTGATAGCATTCTTTGTATGCAGCATAGCTTTCACCACTGATTTTTTCCTATGATAGTCTTAGAAATGTAGATGGCGCGAGTATATACCTTTTAAATATAGGTACAACTAGTAGAACGTGCATAACATTTTACAAACTAGCATACGCTAATACACACAACTACATATACAAGAAGAGATAATATCATTTGCCGAATCTTCAATAAAACAGCTCCCTGAAAATCATGCAAGCAAATAAGGTCAGGATGGATCGTATGTTATTGTATTGTATATTATTATTAGCAATGCACGTACCTCCAAAATTACAATCTTCAAAAATGAAAGTTCGTAAGGATTGAAATAGAGGTAAGTTTATTATAGGTACTACGAAAGATAAAGGTTCAACAACAATAATTTTAGATACAGTAAATTATAAGATTTGTGAATTGTTAGATGAAGAATGGGCAAAAAGTTTACTAAGGACCCTACATCAAGAATATATAAAACTACTAATGATTTTATACGACGATGAATGTTTTCAGCGTTCGTTACATGAAACCTTTATTTTTTTTGTTTCGAAAAAAAATATTGGTTTCATACTAAAGATCTAAAAGCAACATACCAAATTTTTACGGTTTGCCAAAAAGTCATAAAACAATCGTTCCCCTAAGTCAAATAGTCAGTCCATCAGTAGATGGACGGCGCTTGTTATTGTTTACAGAAACTTTGCACTAGTTATATCTGAAGTCGTCCAAGGAAAACTCGTAGTTTCACCAAAAATGCCCAAAACATCAAATAAAATACGCATCCTTTTGGATGTCCAAATTTACATATACAGTGGTCAGTTTGGATACAAAGTTTACAGATAAATAATATACACAGGCACACGCCAACTCCCAGCGCACTCCTACCCAAAAGAATATCGTCTTCTAAGGATGCTATTTATTAGTGTCCGATGCATTTAAAACAAAAGGTCACTACAGCAACAGTGCTTGTAAGAAATGGTTCTACAGTAATAGCAATATTTGGTTAGTTTATAATAAAAGTGCTGGTAAGTTTTAATTCAATTCAGCAAGTCAAAAAAAGCATGATATTTTATTTGCTGATAGCACATTTTGTGTGAATATGGATATATTCTTTGTTCTTCTAAAGGTACGGTACATACATTTTGAAAACGAAGGAGAAGAAGAAAGAAGAATTTATCGTACCTGAACATTAATAAATTTTTTGTTAATGAAKTGGGTAATACTTCGGGTGCAATTTTGTAGTTTTTATTTATCAGATACTTTGTGTGTACAAAGCAAGTAGGCCTTCCTATTAGTTAAGACAACATATTTTTTATAGCGGTGGGGTGTGATTTTACGTTCACATAATATATTAAAAAAATTGTAGATTTTTTAAGATGCCCTGGGACTAAAGACCGTATGAAATTTACAAATAATCAGGAATGAAGTACTTTATTTAGGCATGAAAATGAGTCATCAACAAATTTTCTATAATAAAAATATCAAGGCATGCACAACTACAGTTAGATATTATCGGCAGTCGCTACAGCTGAAGTTTGAACAGCCGGTCGATAATTACATAAATGACATAAACACAGAAATAATGAGCACGACATTATAGATACTCATCTCCTTTTTATACATTGTAAACAATTTTCGATAGCGTGATATTTACTGTTGGTGGAAGGCGAGGACGATCCGTGAAGATGAAAGTTCCGCCAAGGTTATATCCTATTTACCTTGATTCCTGTTCACTTTCGTTTTCTAACACACTGAGGCTCCCAGCGTAATCTCATCGTGTAACATCGGACGTCCACTTCAGTATAATGGCACTTAGAGTTTCTGATTGTTAATTTCGAAATGTGCCTACATGTTTAATGACCCGGTTCTTGTTTATCGTGCGAAAAATTAGCACTCACCTACATTAACCACTTTAAAGGCGAGTTGCCAATTGCAAGTTATTTGAATTGCACGACAGATTAGTGTTCTTTCAGAAAAAGAAAAATGCAACGAGTAGGTACTTGGTTGAAAGGCGTCCTTCTAATTCCAATTGACATTAATTACTTGTACAGAATGCCATTCATCGTAACACCATCAGTTGAAGATGGACACATTGTGGCGTTTTTTTTTCAAAACAAGGAAAAAAAATCAAGAAAACAAACTAAGTGACAATTAATGAAAAAAATATAACCCGAAAGATCAATTAATATGTGCGCTTAAGCGGGCTGCCGGCTTTAGTGGAGATGGGCGGGGTATTAACTGATAGTAAAAAAACAAGGGCGCCACGTGATTGAACCGCTAAGCGAATATCCACCAATCACGAACCGCGGGTGAAAGATGTCAAAAATTCTGTGATTTAACAGGAATATCTCAACAAAAAAAATCCAACGATTGTTCAGCAAATTCTATTCAACAAAAATACAACTCAAGTACTTACATGCATCCAGCGGTGTCCTCGGTATACGTATATCGAGGTATCCACTGAAATATCTGAAAATTAATTACAAAAAGGCTGTTTCGGGTATCGTGAACCGAAACGAATTGAATTTAAAAATTATAACACTATTGAACAATCAAAGCAAAACTCTACCGTTGTAATAGAAACAGAACTATAGAGGCAAAACATTAATGCAAAATACTAACGAAACTAGTCAAACGATTGAAGTTAATGTTAAATAATACTCGATTACTTGACAATGAGAAAGAGATTTGAAAGATTTGAATTGATTTATATACAATGAATGAACGTGAATTTCAACGAAATATTAAAATAACAAGTAGTATATATAGCTTAAGTTCGGGGCGATCTCTTCAGGTCACAAGGAACTGGTGAACATCAAAAGTAAATAGGTGCGATGACGATAGGTTCCCTCAGGCTAAGGCTAACGGTGAACGGCTGTATATGGAATCCCGTGCCCCGCGATATCACCAGAGATAACAGGCCCTTGAAGAAACTCCTCGACAAAGAACGACAGTACCTCAGTATTGTAAATACTATTCGGCACTATTATAACCGACAGTAAAACCCTAGAATATCAGGTTCTTTAGCTAGAGAGCATTTTAAATGAAACTTACAAGTAACCTCAGCTGGTCGAGGGTCAAATCACAATGCAGAATCGGCGTAGAAAATGTGATTAAACTTCCACACAAACGATCGAGTAGGCTTCCGAATCCCCTAGCTCGGGCAACATTTGCTAACGCACAAAAACCAAACTAACGTGCGAAATTTCAGCAAATATACGTGTAACTAGTCCAAATAATCCTGAAAATCGGTGAGTACACTATAACCACTCAAAATGGAACCTAACAACGAAGCTTTTACTCGATTGTGATTTATTTCTACGTTAACACGAGAACGTATCGCCGTTTAATGATAGATTTTTCCAGCTGAGAACGCGATTCTTATCAAGATACAAAAAGAATGGAGCAAGAAACTCTCGAGCAGGACCGGTCGAGGTAAACCATGAAATATGCGAAGCAACGACCTGTTCTATTAAACCAATACATATACCAATGAATGATTGAATAAATGTAAAAAAATAAATATTGACGAATGCGAGTGTTTTCCTGAAAATAAATGCCTGAATTTTTACCCATTTCATTCCAACCTTTTTGATCTCACTGTATATAGTGGTGGCTGGTCAGATGAGGTAAGTGGGATACAGCCTTAGGTCTACACCCCATTTTCGTTCAATAAATCGAAAACAAATAGTTTGTATGGTATTTAATCCGTACCTAAGATCTACACCATGCATGGTCTCGACGTAAGAGCCCGTTTCACATTTTGAGCTTTTCCTTTCTTCCAGCATTTATCATCAAATATGATGCCCTCACAATTATATCATAGGATGACATGAGAAAATAGGTTTTAAACAAACATAAAATGATGTAAGTAGAAATTTATAATGCTTATACAAATCACTAATACATGATAAGTGACATTCAAACGCAACGTAGACTACATCAATCTAAACATACTAAGTTATGAAGAAGTCGGCGCAGATAGTGCTTGTTTGATCCAGGAAAATCGATCTCTTTATTACAAATTATGAACTGCCACGTCATTGATACGTAGGCGATTTAGAAAAAAATCTTCCTAGCTATGAATTAGCACTTACACTAACAAATTTCTTCTCTTTCGTTCTTCCACTGCCATTCTGCAGCTCAAAGATACTTTTGAGGAAGACACCGACATGAATGTCGAAACGTCAAGACCAACCAAGCATTCCATTAGCGATAATTTCTCGGGTTTGGCCGCACAACTTTTTATTTTTCAGTTTGGATTTAAAATCCATGATAAAATTGAAACATTACTTTTAATTTTAATTCTTTTGTAATTCTCATATTTTACGAGCCACTGACCATGGCTAGTTCGTTTGTAAATAAAGTGGATAATGTTTGGACTTGCTGGAGTTTAATCTTTGAAAAGTAATATAATAAAGGAAGGATTAAAATTTCCGGATTTGGGATAACAGTAATATTACCGTTTTATTCTTMAGGACCACMTTACAGACATACCAAGTTTAMATTTCGAGGCAGTGAAGTAGTCAGGAGGTCGATGAGAGTTTTGTAGCATGTCCCAAAATTGATCAGCAAACAAAAAATGCACCAAACCAGATTGTAATATATCATATTTTTCGGCGTTCAACAATATAGATGCCAGTTTAATAATTTTTCTAACTCTACAAGCTCAAAACAGATTATTGATATACTTTGTTGACAGCACCCCACGAAATATTTTTTAGTAACGCTGTTGGTTTGATATTGCGAAATATAGGTAATTGCTAGATTGCTTTTAAGCTAATATCGAACATAATCCCCCTTCTGTCGGTACATCACATATAAATACGTAGCCATAACTTGTAATGTGCAGCGAATGTTTATAAAACGACCTTATAAAACAGTTGTCGCGAACATGATACTTGCAGCCTTCTTACGATTGCGCTAGCCAATTTATTAGACAGCAGTTGGATAGATTAAATTGAATCTTGTATGACCTACTGACAGCTTCATAATGTCCGCACAGATTATCATGTTTGGTATTTGCACTAGTGAAATGACCTTTATGATTCTAGACAAGATCGTGATCAGTAATCTTGTGTCTCAATTAGTTTGATTCGCCTCCTTAATTTTGGTATGAAGTGGTTTATTTGGATTACACACTCACAGCCCTATTAAATATCATGTTGCTGGCTAGAAATGCACAAGCACACTATACGCTTCCAGGGGGATGTGCACGTAATTTAGTTTTTATTACGCATGCATCATAATCAACAATTATCGCACGCTGGAGCGTGTGTAAAATGATGATTATGATGCGCCTACTTTTTTATTACCTAGATATTTTACCTGCCGTTTAAATTACTAGGTATACCTTTTGTACCCATATCAAAATGAACGAACACTTTTAAAAACAACATTTCTTTATTCTAAGTAACTATAATACTCTTATTTTAAATAAACATTGATTGTACAATTTGTATTTTTAGATATTTCAATTCCCGCATTTTTAAGTGCATTATTTTCTGAGAGAATCCGGAAATTATTACCTATTCCATTAGCAGGTAATGTAGACGCACAAGGTAGCATCTCAGTTTCTGATCCGTTGACTAATGTGGCAATTTTTCTGGAAACTTCGACTTTGTTGGTAGTAGAGTCCTCGATGTATGAGGCAGCAACCGCTGATGATTTCCACCCTACTTGTCGCTTCATCTCATCAATTGTCATCCCACTGTTCGCCATTATTGTGGCCGAAGTCCTTCTAAATGAATGCCCAGTATATTTGGCAGCGTTTGCCAATTTTAAATAATGTGCCACTTGGTAAGTGCATTTACCAAAGGTATTGATACCGACAACTTGGCGAAAACATCTACCATTAGAGTACTTTAAAAACACTCTGTCTGTTTCTAAATTTCCTGGACGTAAAGACAGGTATTTGTTAAATAGCTGCACATATGGAATATTTGAATCGATTACAGTAAATTTGCGTTCTTTGTCAGTCTTACATGGACGTATGGTAATCAACAACGCAGCGCCTTCTTGTTTAATGTCAGACATGCGTAAGTTGCACATTTCAACTCTTCTGCACGAACCAAATACGCCACAAATAGTAACAACCTACGAAACGTAACGAATTACTAAACTTCTAAAATTCTAAACTAGCGCAAAACATTACCTTTAAGAACAAGAAATTGTCGTCAGAAGCTTCAGTGAAGAACTTTTGGATCTCTTTCTCAGTAAAAACATACGACTTTCTTGGTTCAACTCCTTTGTTTAGCCCTTTCATAAAAGCATGCAGTTTATGATAGGATGCCAAGTCAATTCCGTGTTTAATCCTTAGCATTGTTTGTAACTTCGAATGTATACACCACATGGAGGAGGATTTATAAACACCTGAAACTGAAACAAAGCGTAAAATGAGCATAGTGTATTTTGTTTTGCGTTACAAAAAAATTCAGATATATCCCACCTAACACTAGCAAATTTTGAATAATGTCATTGTCATTTTAATTTCTTGCCAAATATCCAAACAATTTTATGTTTATTCCTTTTTTTCTCATTGAAAAATTTTTAATACTATAATATAGGTAAAGGTATATTCATCCAAGCAAGTAACTGATCATATTGTTTATAATATAAATTTCTTGATTTTTCTGGAACCAATCTTAACTCCGCCTTTTCTGCAAGCTCACCGATTGACACTAAATCTTCCTCTGATTCCTTCTGGGTCATTTTTTTACTCCACATTCGCGAGAACGACGATAAATAAATTGATTTGACTCAAAACACGCAAATTATTTATAGCAACGTTAACAAATCAACAAACCCCTATAACAACCAAGTTTTATGATTTAAGCCTACTAAAAATAATTACAAAATTGTAAAAGAGAATGTTTAATGTTTAAAACATTTTTGAGCTTATGATGCATTCGTAATAAAAAACAGCGTATGATACGCGTGTATAAATAAGAGGCCTTTAAAGCCCTTGCGACTTACAAAACACTCCGCTGCGCGTCGTGTTTTGAAATATGTCGCGCGTGCTTTAAACGCCCTCTTATGCACTCGTATCATAATATACTATTTCAATTACATGGATGACAAATGAAGTTTTGTTATGCTATGCTATTCGAACTTTTAATATCAAAATTGTGGTCTAATATAATCCGTTGACGCATATTGCGTGTAGTCATAAGGAACACCCGTTACTCTTTCACAATAGTAGAATCTTTATTAGTTGCGTAACATTGGTAGCGGAATTTCTCGCAAAACGGGGATCTCCGTTACTACCTGACGATAATTAGTAACAAAACACTAGAACGCAGGCGAGAATTGGCAGAACTCGCACGCGAAATTATGTTGTGTCGTTCGAAAGTCCTGTTGATGATGCTACAACGAGCAGTTAGATGCTACCCTTGTAGTGTTGGAAAAGAGAATTGCGCTAAACCTGCTCCTTGGCCGAGAGTCAGGAACTGACAGACCCATTAAAAACACGTTGACTATTTAGTTGTTGCCAATGATGCGCTCAAATACGTATGCAATTTAGCAGTTCGGAACGGGAATCAAAACGAATGAAATTCTACTTGAAAAACAAGTTTTATAATCAAATTAATTGAACATGTACATGAACGCGTAGTGCATCTAATGATATTTGAAAAATCCTCCTCACTTAACAAATAATTTGTGTTACCTACATTCCTTTACCGCAATAAGAAACCTCAAGAGTAGTATTCAATTATAATGCTCTATTGACAGCCGTGATTGATGTGACAACAAAATTGTAGAACTTGTGGTGGACACGCGTATAATGGCGCGTTGCTTACGCGAAAATCCCAATCAACTTGCTTTAGAGATTTTTATTAACGCTGCACAACATTAATAAGCACATTATGTCGTGGTCAAAAAGATACCGTATTACGCGGTTTAACCTTTAATGCTCGTGCTTACCCAACTTTGCTTTTACTGTCTATAGCTTATTGAGCGAATCTTCTATTTTTGATAATACACATCTACGTGACCTACTACAGATGTGGTAACAGGGGACCTCCTGATATTTAAATTCTTTTATGTCAGGTGTCAGTGGATTATTTTACCTCTATTTTACATGAATACATTATGAGAGAGATTCAACAATTATTTTAAGTCACTCTTTGTGTGATTGAGTTTAAATAAAGTTTTAGAGATAGTTTATATAAGAAATGTTAGTAAAGGTATACAAAAAAAAGCTTTCCCGTTAAGAATGATAATTTTTTTGCCAGTAAATTATGTTTTTTTAGGTATACGTATACTTAATACGATAGATGAAAAGCATCATTTGTTACATGAACGTGTTCCATGTAGCCCATTAAGGGGTATTTTACATAGACACTTACGTGAAAGCGTTTGCAACTTTTTAAATCAACATTTATCGCGGACTGAAACTGTTACGCAACGCTAAATTTGTGATTTACGTTATTATTAAATTAATAGTATGTTAAGGTGTGTTGAATTGACTTCGATGTAGTTGTCTTGTATGTTATACCATAACATTTTGTATTAGAATGTAGGTCTCGCAAGATCCACTGCTAACATTTTTGCAACATTTGTAGTAATGTCACAGTAAATTATCGCGGAAATAAAATTGTATTGAGCAAATGTCAATTACAATAATATTTATGTTATTCTACGATTATCGTATGCCTGAAGAAGATACTCTTTCAGGATCTGTAAAGGTAAACCACTTTTTAAAAGCGACAGCTCTGATGGATAATTGCTAAGTACACACAGACGTTCTTAATAAGTTCGCACTAAGGTGAAGGCAATCAAAACAATGCATTCACCTGCGACCGTATTTGTTGAATGAATATTCTTGTTGAAACAGATTCAACTATAAAATAATATTTTAACGAGGCTGTTTGATATCTGTGTGGATGATTTTTTCCATGGATTGCATTAATTTATATAATGTGCTGTGATTTCTGTTGTTGTGTTGTTTCTTCAACAAGTTTAATTAGCACTAAGCACAATCCATTTACCTTGATTAGCATGTAATAATCTCTTATGCCTGCTTCTATTTATAATTTTACGAGATTGTTATTGGCATTTGCACTTAATACTCGTTATTCGTACTTTATTACTACTTGCAGAGTGTTTCAAGGTATTTAGGTTTCTAACAACGATTTTTAAATCTGAATAGCAAAATTTTTTTTCATTATATGAGTATCCAGTACTTCGCAGGTTTAACGCGAAAATTGGTGAATAAAGTAAAACATATTCAAATGTATTGGTTTTGAAAGGCAACTACAAAGATTCAGTTTACTAAGCTACACCACTGACTTGCTTTCAAGGATGTAGATATGTGCCAAATTGATTCCCTTTCCGGCAAGATCAGAAGGTTAAATTTGGTAATCCAGAACTTATATGAGTGCATATTCAGTCTTGCGTGAAATTGATGATGTCAAACTTCCTCATTCATAAAACCTATGGCAGTCAATTAACCTATGTTGTGTTGCGCTCGGAAAAGGGTAATGCTCACAGGTACGCCTATCACATGTAGTCTTAAAATTGCTTAACCACATATAATATTTAATATGGGTGAAGGATTGTTAACTTTTTACCTAATTTGACTATTTATTAGCCATTGCGGCGTTCATCAATGGCAAGAATATGAATACATAACTTTGCTGAAAAGTTAAACAGCATGACAATTGTTAAGGTAGGTAATGCTAACTGTGATCGCCCTTCAGGTCTTAAGGCTTCTCTTTCAGTCTTTCTCTTGTCCTTCAATCATCTATTTATTGACCCATTTTAGTATCAAACGCTTTTATGTTGCAGCATAAAAATAATTCTTTAATATTATGCAGCAGCGTAATATTAATTCAAATAACATGGAAGAATATGGACAATAGGCTCAATTATTTATGCATTTAATACCTTCGAGCAAGATAAAGTATATAAATCATCAGCAATATGCTTACAGTGCAAAATTTTGTTAGCAAGCCCTTGTCAACGTGGACGTCAATTTATGGAATTTTTATTACCAGCTACATAAAACTGCTATTCACGATTTTGGCAGATGCAAGGTTCTGGACATAAAAAGAAGTTACGAGAATCACGTGTTCTGATCCTTTTGGCACAATAAAAGTACACGATTAGAGGCCCGATGAACAGTTCGTGGCATGCTCAACATCTAGTTGAGATAAGTAATCATGTATTTAGATACCAATTAGGTTGTGTAATATCATCATTCTGCCTTTTAGAATCACGCAGACCATTGTGCTATTGCAATGCGGAAGTAAAACATTTTCATCGCTGCTGCCACTTCGCCCGTCCGTAAATTTCTCCTGTGGCGTTAATTGAAGCAATGAAGCAGTACACCACTGTCTTTTACCATCTGGTATTTATTTAGACATAACGATGACATGCAGTGGTTAAACTGAAAATATATTCCGAAGGCTTCCTACTCGCTATTCATCGTCGATTTTTAACATCTATACAACAAGAGGGTTATGTCTGCTAATGAATTTTCCAGAATGTTCTAGGAGCTTCTCGAAACGTCAAATATTCTACTTCCTATCGTGATGAATTTTCCAGATTGTTCTATAATCTTCTCGGACCATCTATATCGCGAGAAAGTTTAGGCTACAACAGGGGGTTCTCTAGTCTTCTGTCAAATTTTCTAGAATGTTTTTCCCGAAACATCGATTTTTTAAGTAGGTATCCCATCGCGAGACGGTTTTGGCAAATTAAGAAGTCTCTCGTTTTCTATTAAATCCTCCAGAATATTCCATTTCTGCTGAAAATTTGGTGAGCCGAACATTCTCTGGTGAAATCCTTCCGAAAACTGAGATAGATATCTACTTTCGTACTTAACGCCCTGTGTGTAGGTACTGTTCTATTCTGCACTAAAGCTTATTGGACATAATGCCCCTCTTGGTGGCGCTAGATGACACTTTTGAAGGTAGCACCTATGGCACAAAACACACCCAAAACTGAGAGGAAAGACATGTCCACATCAAAATTATTATATTTTTAATATTTAAAATGTAAAAAATTCAATATGCTCTACATAATTTAATCAACATTTTCTACAAAAGAAGAAATTTACATTTTTTATCCTTCCGTTACACCAAATAATAATTGAAGAAGTACCATTACTTAAGAAGCCAATACGAAATTATACCAGCCATTTGTTTTATTTGGACTCTCATCTTACTCAGTTCTCACAAGCCTCGTTTAAATTGATATTGTTCCTTGCACAAGTATTATTAACGTACCGTGACTAAGGTAATTATCTGAATGTGCGGGTTATGGCAATAGGTAACATTTAAAAGTGAACTTCAATGATACGCCTTTGGAATAAGCTTATTACATCAGGATCTTCCGCAATAAAAAATATAGAGGCAATATAAATTGTTAATTTGAAAACAAAAGCTTCCGGCCTTGAACTTATGAATAAAAAAATGTATCTAATTTTAAGAATACGCACTTTTCGTGCAATATACAAGGACTACATAAGCGTACGAATGGATTGTTAGATACATCGCGATGTCTAGTGCATTTTGGCATGATTGCGGGACAAGGTCATGAGAACTAACAGCGAAAGTAAAATAATGTAGATGTTAATGCATAACTGTACGGGTGTGGGTGGATGATCTGACAGTATCCATGATGCTTGGCTTCTAATAAATGTGGTGTGTTGTCGGCTAAAGGCTTCTTTGTGTAAGATCATGTTATGTTCCTGTCTAAAAATCATAATGTGTTGGTTTGTGACCCTGAAACTTTTGATATTTATCACATGGATCGCTGAATACGCACTTTTCTTCATTTCATCTAAAAACTTAGTATATATTACACGTCACACTTAGTGTTAATGAATAGATATTATGTGAAGTAGGCAATAAAAAGTCTTTACTATAATTGGTTTAAATAAAAGGCTGATGTATATATTTTTTATATTATGTATGGCAATAAGTTATTTACGGTTGTTTTGAAGATACAGGCTACTCAATTCTTTTTCAACTGTATTCAAAATTAGAGATTATTAAAAAAATTAAAACAATATACATTTCCTGTGACAGCTGCTAACTGTTAAATGGCCGTAAGCCTGGTGGACTGTAAAAGTGTATTTCTTTTTTTACCATTATATCTAGAAACTGGCCCTTTAGGTCTTTGATTTCCTGATTTTTTTTGTTCTCTAAGTAAAGAAACTTATGCATATACTTATACTTATAAGTAGTAAATAAATTTTGCTTTGTGGTACAATATTTGACAAGGAGACGTGCCGTAAAGCGCAATCATCAGTTTTGGGTGGAAAGGCACATGCAGTAATGGTGCCTTTGATTTTAATTATAGGTAAGATGACTGCCTACTGTTTTATTCACATAGGGTAGTGAGCACACACGTTTTACCCAACATCTACATCTACAATGAGATAAAATGAAAAAAAAGTGACCCTGTTTCGAACCTAATTTGTACTCTTAGCTTTTTAGCTCAAACCCCATGGGTGTTCACTGCAGGAATTAGGATGAAGACGAAATTCAATGCGGTTAAGGTCCATTTAAAAAAATCTTTGCGTGATTTTGTTCTTGAGAAAAGATATTTTACGAGTTAATTGCAGGGTATTAAGATTAGACGAATGTTATATAACAACATTGACCAACAACAAGGATTTTATGTGCAATCAAACTGTCTCGTTGTTACTTTCCCTACGTTCATAGGTCAGCACTTGCACAACGGCAGTCCGCGATAGTAAAAGCCATAAATACAAATTGACATTTTTAATAATGTACAAATATTTACAAACATAAATAACGTGGCACACGCCGCTTAACAATTTTATAAAAATTGCAAGCCGTCAATTTTTCTGCTCTACTGGAATGCGAAGCAGACGGGGTTGGTGGCTGTCAATCATTGTCTAGGCAGGCTGGGGAAGGTGCGCACCCTGTGGCTGGAATCCGTTCTCGTCCGCTATGTACGTGACCGTGTACACAACTCCATCAGCTCCAGTGAAGGAAAACTGTCCCCTCACGGAGATAGCCTCATTTTCCGACCCGGCGTTCTGCAGCTGACCCTGTTCCTGCTGCGAAATGCCGTTGCTCGTTTCGTACCTATAAAAGAACTTCGAGTGCAGCAAAAGGAACCAAACATTTTCCGGCCAATACTTACGCGTAACTGTATCCATCGACCCCAATGTTGTCGCTGTCGTACCTGAGGATGGTCGCGGCGGCATCGGGAGACTGGGGGGCGGCGTAGGCGACGGCCAGGAGGGCGGCGACGGCGACGATCTGAAATAAGCTCGGTTTAGGGGCACTGCACGTAATCCTTTCGATCGAGCGGCGTCACTTCACCCCGTGCTTACCAATTTCATTTTGTCAATTTTGTCTTGCGGGAGCGTGGGTTAAAACTGAAGATGCGTTCCGGCGCCCGCCTTTTATACGAAAGCGACCCTGCATTAGCGTGCAGCGCTGACATTTACCACTACCCGAACTCATCTTCATTTCGGCATTGTGTGTGAATTCTTGCGGGTCGTGACGCAAGACGGAGATGCGTRCGAGTGTTTGCTGGGCCATCGAGGAGGACGCCGAAAATTCGGTGCCCCGAGACGGACGGACGCCTCAGGCAAGGACGTCGTTTTAATTCGGCGTTGGACCGTTCGGCGAAGATACTGTAGCACATTTGATTGACTGCCGACTATGTGTTCACTTGACAGTTCATCGATTAACCCTTCGTTAGACTGACACTGACGGTCGTTAAAAATAGTTTCGATATGCCGCTTAGTTATGTAATACGAGCATAAAATAATAAAATGCATACATCGTGATTAATGATAAATCGCGATATCCTTTACGAGACAGAATTAGACTTAATTTAAATTGATTGCACAGTTGCATAACCATTAATTGAAATCTATGATCGAGCTTTAATAATACGTTACTGAAAGATAAATCATAGGTAAGTATTTTCATAATTATTATTCATGCCAAAGTTAGATCGCCAAACTGTAACGGTGGATACCTATGGTAAGCCTTTGCAATCTAGGGTTATTACTTAGTTACATGGTTGGTATACATTCTAAAAAAATATTATTTTGACATGTCTTTAGTCTGCTGTAATTTAAATATAATTAAATTAATTAAAATGTTAAGAGGAAGCGCGTATTTAGCTAAAATTAATGGTCTCCTTACTCCGGCATTGCGCAAGTTTGCTGTGCCTACCGTCATCCTTTTATGATTTACTTTGTGCCTTGTATAAAAATTGATAAAGATAATAATCTGCAGTACATTTGTCAAACATTACACGGAACCTCAGAGCAGCCAAAGTAACTAGATTCAGAAAATCCTTTTTTACACCCAAAGATTAAAAAAAACTTACTCTAGTAAGTGATTTTATAGAAATGGAATTGACTATGTATGCTTTTACTTTAGTCGCGTTACAATTGTGGTTATTGTTTAACACGAACAAAATTTACTTAATCAAAGATGTTTTAAACAGTATATAGATATCTCCTTTTTGTTGAATTGTCTGTATAAATATCTATACAGGGTGTCCGATTTTCGTTGCAATTTCACCCTATCTCGGTAACTACCAATGTTAGGAAGTTACTGGTTCCATATTACCTCCTACTTTTTTATTGTCCGAGTTGAACTGTACTATCACTATTTATATATTGTCCTTTATTTTAAAGCTATAGCCAGCTCTTCAATGACCGAACATTTCTTCAGTTTTTAATATCCCGCTTAGGTATCTAGGTTAAAAAAAACTCTAACATTTTTGATAGATATTTTTATTTTAAATCCATTGAAGTAATTTTAATCTATTAAAGGTGAAAAACATAAAATCTTATTATACATATTCAATAATTCTAGTATGATTCCAATTTCTTTAATCGTTTTTTGCCAAAACAAATGTAAGTAATATCAATCTAGGTAATTTGTAATTGGAATAACAAGCATATATTATACGTATTCAATAAGTATTGCCAACTTTGTCCAAGGTTCAAAGGACTGAAGAAACGAAAGGTTATTGAAACAGAAATGGCGTACTGTTTATAAATAAACATTTACTTTTAACTTAATGATGTCCCTTCGTCCACAACAAATATTTGAATCCTCTAGGTTTAAAAAACCCAAAAAACTGTTTAGCTCAAATGTTGAGAAACCTCAAAATACTGTTACCCTAGCTTTTAGAAGGTTTATAAAAATGCCTGTTGTAACCAAATTGCTACTAGATCAATTCTTTATCTTCTAAACAAAAACCATTTACGCCATTGCACAGGAGGTCTCAATACAGTGTGAAAAATTTTTGTTCCAGTCGTTGACGTCCATATCACGACCTTTAATTATTTCAATGAACTCCTCTGGAGAGACGATGGTGTCTTTCTTTCTCATGACCTTCTCGATACGAGCKCATACTTTCGGCTTTATKAGTATTTTTCTMACACTTTATAGGCATCAATTCGTTGCCTAGCTTTGAGTCAATTATTGGAAACAAATATAGCTGAGTTAGTGTTAAAAATAACAGGCTATATAGTTCAATCACGTTATATTTTAGTCAAATTGCGCTGATATACCATAATAGGCGCAATATTAAATCCTTGTCATGTTACTGTAATGGCAGTATATAACGACGTTAATTCTGCAAAGTTGCGGCGACGTCTTTTACTTCTCAAGGTGAATTAAAATTTCAAATGAACAACCTTAATGGATGTTAATTTAAAAAATGCAGCGATTATAACAAGTCTTTCACAAATTATTCCATAAACCTCACATTTGCGACACCCATGCCTCGTTTGTGTAAAAGCTCACTTGAAGCTGTTGAGTCCCAGTTGCTTTTCTGTGAACCAGTACTACGAAGACAGGAGGAAGTGTTACATCACCATTTCATTTTTTGACACTAGCCATATAAATTTCACCATTCAGAAACAATAATGAATCGTATTGTAATAAAGCACCCATATATGGCCGGATCAGAGGTTATAAGGCGCTAGCTGAGAACGAAACAAAAACGACGAGGATAACTTCTCGTACTTTACTGAATGACAGAGAGATACTGACATTTTCGAGCAGGCATTTGCAACGCACTCAAATGTGATTAGTTGAATGCATCAATGTAATGCGTAAATTTGCCATGCAGTATCTTCTCGATGACAATTGCAATATTTTCTGGACTGAAATAAGCCTTAAAATTTTCAGACAGTGAAGGTTTTGTCTACAGACACAAAGTTGTATTCGACAGCAACATTGACTAAATCGTGTATACTATTTTTGATCATCTTTTATGTGGCTTTAGTCACCATTATACATACATTATACCATTATACGGTTGGACAGATTTACCTCATTTGTTTAAAAGCTTGTAATAGTCCGAATAAGGTTAGTATGGAACATTTAGCATTTGGCTGCATCATAATTTAATCGAAATCATAAAGTAAATAAAACATCTCGATATTATTTGTGATTTCAAATCTAATGGAACAAAATACAACATTTGCTTGGCATGAAATTCTGTAGTATCTAATTCAGTTGTGACTTTAAAGCATATAATGGCCATAATAATAGCAAATTGTTAATTTGCAATTCCAATAGATTTTCAAAAATATATAAACAAATTTATTGAACATCGGACGGGAGAACATCGGTCGAGTCAGTCAGTTATATGTGTAGGTTCAGTGTCAGGCTCTAATAAACTATCTTTAGGTTGTGTGTCAGGTAAATGTACTTAAGCTGATGGATTTCATATTTTGTAACTTACTGCCACACTCTAGAAAGGTCAAGATGCCTTAATTCATATTTACGTCTTTAACCTTTACTTCCTTTTACTTTCCTAATGTCGGCTTGATTTATCAATTTTTAAAGAACCTAACTACCGTTATTAAAGTGGCATTTAGGCAAAGTTGAGGCAATTTTCTTTATACCCTCTTTCCAACCCTTAAAGCATTTTATTGCTCTATAAATCTAAAGGAAATTAATAAGACAGGCTCTGCAAAAATTATACGATCCAACGTTCTCAGCCAGTTTGTACTCTAATGTTAACTATTTTTACATGCAAAATGTAATTAATACTAGCCTCTACATAAATAGCTAAATACTCTACATAAACACAAATTTACATATATGTCATTTTCTAGAGTTCTAGATATAGACTTTTATGAGGCAGAGATAGTTTTTTGTCACGACATTGCAGTAAGACTGAACATTTCTTGTGCTAACATTTTCGTTTTTTAAAACCACCATATATATTGTGTGACCATGACACTTTAAATAATCTGAAATGTCTTTTCCAAAAGGTTTTGTGCATGATAAAGTTAATTCACCTTAGGTATAGATTATTAAGCAACCGACGAAAAAACAAAGGTCAACATAAATTAATTACCAACCGAATTATGGAAACAATCCTTATATTGATTTATGTATATATGCACAATGTTTACTACGTTTAAAAAAGTCTACGTTTAAATTTTAAATTAAATTCAATCCACCGCGACTTGTGCTGAATTAATTTTAGGTTTGAATAAATATGTTTTCTAGATCAGTTTGTCTTTATGATGAAAATACAGTAATCGTCTACTTAAAACACTGAATATTTCTCTTTGGTATTTACTGTTATTTATACTAAGTAAGTATGATTTTATTTAACACTGATTGTAGCATAAATAATACTTATAATAACTATTTCAGTAATTTAACGCCTTTTTTGGATATAAATTACGCTTTGTATTATAGAAAAAAAAGAAGGATTTTCTGCCAATTTGGTAGCTTTGTACTGTGGATGGTTGTATTGTAAATAACGACAAGAAGTTACGACGGCATATCGCGGCCAATGAACTTGAGTGGCAAATCGGTATACGAATTTCTATTAGGTACATAAACTTTTTCTCACTTAAAATTTATGATTCAAACCTAAAGCAAGAATACACCAAAACACATATCATTTCTTTTCCAGAAATTGTACTCATCACGTATTGAAACGTTTTTTGGTCTCTCGAGATAAGAAAATATGTCAAATGTGCTGATAGTTTTCATTCTGCCCGTATTTTCATAGAGATCGGAAACATCAAATACAAATAAGTTGTAGAAGTAAAACGCGAGTGTGGGATTAACAAGTACTATAATTACCTTTTCAAAAAACCCATATCCCACTGTTTTTTCTACGCCCCTTTCTAAATCACCTGCATGGGTGTCTMCCTTTTGGAGTTAGACACTTTGTCAAACATTTTATGTTTATAGTCGTCCTATTACCTGCAGTTACGTAAATAGTACAATTTTTGAACCGCGAACTTTGCATAAATGTGTGTGCATAATACCGACAAGATGCAACGGCGAAGCATAAATTATCTTTCCGGCAACTAACCAACTGTTCAACAGTGAGATGTTATTACCTCGGGAATTGATGCTACTATTTATGAATTTGCATAAATGAACGTGGCACCAAAACAATTCATGTGTTCAACTTGCATAATTTGGGATTGTATGGTAAGTTGCGTTAACACACGCATACCTACCTTATACAGACTGTCAAACATCATATCCGTAGACATGTGGTCCGCAGGTGAGCTAGGATTAAAGCATGGAGAAATTCAATAGAGAATTGGGGTCAAATGTACCAATTATATGTTTAAATATACCAAACACTACAGCAACAGTTTGTAGTTTTCATATCGTTATATATCTTAAGAGTAATTTGACTGATTGCGTTTAAATTCAAATTGCAAATATATCTTTACCTGTGACTTGTAATATATAATTGTTTGTATTGTGATGTCTGTGAATTTTTAAATCACCAAGAAATAAAATATTATTAGTTTGCCAGAGGTTGAATAATGTAATGCAGACAATGATGTTGATAATGGATTGATTGATTATAATTCGATGGCGTGTACGTCTCTGTATGGTGTATTCACGTTTCCTGCATATTGTAGCAACTGCTTACAGTTGGGGATATCTATAAAAAGCAATTTCTGTGAGTCAGTATCAACATGCCATTTTTCAAAGTTTTACGTGCATTTATTAGTTTTAAGATAATCCTGTGTAATTAATTTGGAGGACAAATTCATTCGCACCGTGATGTAATCTCCAAATTATTCAGAGCCGTGTTTTTTTGTCATAATAAACCGCACCCTTATAGGTACCACCTTAATGCAAATGCGCCCGAAGTGTCGTAAAAGAAAACGAATTTTATGTGCCATCAGTGTTAACTAAAGCTAATAACTTTTTAATTTGTCGGAAGCTTGCAAGGTCGGTATTTGGAATTTACGTCGTCTTCTATATACTAATAGGAACATTTGTCCAAATACAGAAAATCCGCCCAAATATATAAGCAGATTTCGCGACCTTCGGTGACGCTGGATTTGAATTTTATGCCATTGCAATCTTCCAGAAGGTGGCGAAACACTCTTCTTGTGTGAAGGACCTTCATTTGTTTCTTATACTTATCCAAATTCAACAACAACGCGCTCGTGCTGTGAACAAATAAGTATCTTTATTCATAACACATCATAAATAGTAGCTATTATCTGAAAACAGACAACTTGTGAACGTGTGATGATACTGTCAATTTTTGATATCATGTGTAAGTTCTTCATAGCCCTTATCAAAATTTGACATGCACCATCATATACAGCATCAAAAATCGTATCAACGGCACCCATGAAGCAAAATCGAAATTCTGCATCTCTAGGTACTATGGCACATGTCTACTATATCCTTAATCTAAATTTGACATAAACTATCATACCCAGCAAACCAAATTGCATTCATAATGATGCTCTGAACATCAAACGCCGATAGCAGTTGAGGAAGGAACATCGACAATTCCCAAGATATCAACTTAACCGATCACTCTGTCTGTGCTTATTGACCTCATATTATATTAAGATGCCCGAAGCTGCATGTAGCATTTACGGTTAGAAGAGACATTTTTCAGACGATGAATCATACCCACGTATTTATCATCTCACCTGAAAGTTGCAACACACTATGATGTTCACAATGTGAATAATAATTAGCTGATAGGTAAATAATTTTCATTTTGACTGTCGGCCACCAAATTACCCAATAGCAATTTACTCATCTCTGCATTTCTTTAGTACTTACAGCTATTGAAACTAAGCTGCGCTACTAGCACAATTAAATCATCTAAATTATGCAATTAAAATTACATCTCTTTAATTAACGTCGAACATGCTAGCATGCACAAAAGATTAATCACAGTCATCTCAATTCATATGCTGAATTGGTTAATAACTCGTGGAATAGCCTCTAGACGCTGAACATTCTTTATTAATATACCTATAGGACCTTGATTTAACAATACCCTCATTTCAGCACGTGCGTAGGACGCAGCGGTGGACACAAAATTAGTTAAAATGTATATTTTAACTCTATTTTTAGAATAGGTTTGACAGTTATTGTACGTATGCATTAGAGAATGTAAATAACATATTGCATTTGCCATAGAAATTTTTTAATTAATTTAATCAAATAATTTATCTTTATAGTAAGATTTATTTGTTCTAAATACTCTTATAGTAACAAGTCAGTTAAATGTTTGGTAGCGATAGATTAGTTACACCTTGAGGTACAGGTTTTGTATGCCAACAGTCTACAGTAGCTGGCTTTTTTATATAAATGAATGAACCTATTTTAAATAGCATACTGGATACAGTACATAAAATGAAACAAAAAAGTATTAATATACAACTACTCATTGTTTCATAGTAATTGCAATTAACAATATACATAACCACCTAAACACAAATTTTCTACTTGCAATATCTCAAAAAGAAATGACAATGGAGTGTTGGCATTTTAATACTTTTTTTAATTGTTCGATGATGCTGAACGATTGCATTGTTACAGAAATGCGATGAGTCTATTTACAGTAATGAAATTGTAGTCTTTATTGATAGCTCATGCCGAACTGTTTTTACAAATCCTATTTAAAAGTCCCTCAAACTCATCCAGTTCAACCACATTTTAAGCTTCAAATTGGCGAGTGTTAGCCTAAACGTTTTATCCACCAAAATTAAATATTTATATAAGTTTTTGCCCAATTCAATGTGTGTGTCCAATGTACTATTAAAAATGTGATCGTTCCATTTAAAATAATAAAATTGTAGCAAACATTTGTCGGATACAAATAAATTGTTTTTTTTTCAGCACTATCAAACTGTTCCCAGAATATTATCATCACCATCAAATATTTTTTAGAATATTGAAAATTGTCTCATGTAAACCATTACTCTAGGCCTAGAATAACAAAATTAACTATTGTAAACTGTTTCGTGAAGAGTAATTATTCCACATAACCCTGAGACTTTTCTTTTACCCTTTGACCACCCCGAGTGCTTATCATAAGCGCAAAGTAAGATGTTTGGAACCTTAAATGTATTTCTCATTACCACGCGTTTATGATGACTTCTTAACAAGGTCAAAACACGCCTATCTTATCTTCAATAAAGTGCAATTAAGCTGAAAATCTACTTTCTTTGTGAACGTCAGAATCCATAACCATTATGTATGCTTTCAGCCAGTTTGTATCTTCTTGCAATTTAGACATCATGATTCTGTTCGTATCAAACAACAATAAGCGTTCAAACTGGTTACTTTAGAGGTTTGTTACGTAACCCCAAAGAAATACAATTAATCGCAGGTAGTCAACGATGAAGATTTTTCTTTCCTACACCCACTAGTTAATAGTTTGAGTACACTTCCTTAATCAAATGTGCTAGCCGCTAACAAGGAAGCCCGTCGATAATATGTGTGATGTGCGGTCATAACCTTTGAACAATATTGGCTGTCGCTTCGTTTATAATCGTAACAATAGTAAGAATGTATAGTGGGCACACTTGCTCATGTCATCGTGTAAAGACAAAATGATTACGAAATTTTGTGTCTGGAGAAAACGTTTGAAACAAAAATAGATTGTTTGATTTGCCGATTGGGAGTAGCGTGTAACTTAGAAAGTTGCGAAAAGAATAGGTGGCCGTAACATGTACATGGATATCTTTATTATGTAATATTAAGATACTGTTTAGTCTGCAGAACATTGTTTACAAGATTATCTGCAACTTAAAGAAGATGAAAGATGAGCGATTTCTCAGTTAATATTTGAGGTCATTTACTGAAATCGTAAATGGTTTTGGCAATGAAAATGGTACATAATTTGCTTAACTAAAGAAAATTACATAGTGCACCGTATCTGCTCCTATTTCATCGTGGTCCCTTTCTGCTCTAGTGGCCTAGATCAGGAAGGTTAAGATTAATTTGCGAGGGGTACAAGGTGGTAAGATAATGGTGTTACAGCTCGAGTCCAAAACGCGTGCCCGTTACAGATGGCGTAAGGTTCGTCATCACTCAGGTGGACTTGATGAAACTATAGCGAAATTTATTAAAATTTCTTGATTCTGCTTAATAGTTTTTTTTTTCTATTTGACAATCACAAGTATTGTAAGAAGAAGGTATTGAAATCCTGTCAAGAAGAAAAGTAGTGCTGTGTTATCGGAGAATGTGCTGCAAAAATATATGTTTTCACTCGATCAATTTCTGTATTTTAAGCTGTTCTTTACCGTACACGCTACATCATCCCGTAATTTTGTTTGTACAGAATATTTGCAATATAATTGGTAACAATATGTTTATCCAATAAAAATACATATAATTTAAGATTATGTCATTAAAATTAAGCTAGAAATAAGTATTTTCCGGTTATAATTGTTATTTGGTAAACATTCTAAATGTTGACTTCAGTTATCGCTGAAGGAATTGAAAGATTTGCAATAACCCTACCTAAAATGCCAACTATCATAAATATTGTTATTCATACAATCTTGAGTTCAGATTTTCTCAAATTTCGATAATAACTAAGTAGGTAGATCGATTGAGAATTTTAAAATTTTATATAATTCTTTATTGTATAACCTATGCGCATTTTGTACAGAAATTATAACGGAATTAGTATACATTTAGTGTAATCTTCCCTGCTCTTTTAGATTTATCTTGCTCAAAAACAATCAACAACCATGCACGAAAACTCCATAAGTGCCATCTATTAAGCATCTGCCACAGTGCCAGGTAAAAGCTCTTCCACGTAGGATCCTATACCATATTACGACACAGTTGTAGGCCAATCTTAACAAATAGCTGGCTACAGAGGTTTTCGTTTGTTATTTGAAAGTGGAGAGAGAAGTTATTGCCACTGCACGCTGCTGTTTAGTTACACATAACCAGATGGCAGTATGCATCGAAAAGTATTATTTGCCGCATATAGCTAGGCGTGTGTAGTAGGAGATTTTAATTATAGGTGAAGCGGTAAACCTGGTAATAAGGAGTCTCGCCTACATGCACAGCGTTATAAATTGATATGGATGCTACTGCGTGAATGAAATAGAGAAATACTTAAATATTTAGTTGAAGCAACTCTTTGATTTTCATTAAAAGTTTTTAAGGTACCTATATCAAACTCTGGGTGTGTATCGCTACAGTGAGAAAATGTTATAAACCTTGTTTTTTTTTTTAATTGATAGTCAAAAGTCTGCGGGCAAACCATAACTTACAAATAGCCTGATCTCTTTCTGCTATCACTTTCAAAGTATTCCAATCTGAAGCTCTTAATATTGCGGATGATATCACGCTATTTTTTTTCCAAGAACTTGAATTGTAAACATTTGAGATTTGAGAAATTGGCCTATAATGTTCGAGTTCGTTCTTTTACAATCTTATATAACTGAACAATTACCGCCAATTTTAAAATCTTAGAAAAGTAGCTATGTAAAACGCATGGGGCAGTATCTTTGATACAACCGTTTGACGTGAACAAGTCTACCTTAAACACATGGTAAACTATTTTCAGTCTATATATCTGTAATGAAAGGATGCAATAACGACTAAAAATAGTAAGCGCGCAATACAGTATAACTACAATTTACCTACAATGAACTATTAATTTTTGTTAACAAATTAAAAAGGAGTATCAAATAGGAATGTATATAACTAACCAGGGCTTATTGGTAGCAAGTATGTATAACTTCCCCAAAAGTTTATAAAACTAGTTGCCTTGGTATTATCTTTACTGTTACAACTAACTATTAGTGTGCTGTTCGTTTTCTAATTTATTCAATAAAATGTACTCATTTTATATTATGAAGCTATTTAAAGCAAGTAAAACACTGCTCAGCTATCCTTTGAAGAAAGTTTCCTTGCGTTTCTAGCAGTACCTAATGTGCTATTCAATACTACTAGACCATGATGTAAATATTAATTTACTAGTACGCAGTTGTAAATTAATACTGTATATAAAAACCACGAAGCAAGGTATAATATCTCATTAATGAAACTGAACTTTATTGCGATATTGCAACGAGGCGGTTATACTTTGTACAATAAGAATTACAAGGAACACTGTATAATCTTAGATGATTTAAATTAGTTTGATCAAAGCTTCCGAAATAACAGTGGCTGTCTAGCAACAATATGGTTAAAACGTAACCATATATAATAAAATAGTATCAAAAGTGATGTATATATAATAAATTTATACAACTAAGTATTGTCTTCTCATTTATAATGTCTATGCCTGTCTATTGTAAATCATGTCTTCTTCTGGCATAAATCGTTCGTATTTCATAATTCCATGATATCCTTGGACGGCTTTTGCTATTTCTTCCCGATGGTTTCCACATGAGCTGACGTTCTGCCATCTTCCATCTTACGTGAAAGATAAGAGAACCATCTGACCTCTTCATTTCTTGTTTTTCTATTTGGTCCTTATCTTATTTATTTCGGACTTGGGTGTTTGCACCAAGGTATGTATTTCCTATATAGTCGACAATTTTTTATATTAACTTTAGTTCTTGAAAGTTCTGAGAATCTTAGCATGTTTTCAGTTCAGTTTTCAAATTATAGAAAATGATACCGTGTTGGACCTTGTAGCAAAACACGATTGTACCACATTTTCCGGTTTTAAGACGAAATCGTTTTATACCAATGCGCTATTCGCAAAACTAAACGCATATTGGTAAAACCCAAAAATATCGGAAGGCATTTGGGCTTTTTAGCGGTAACCTTGAATAACTAAAGTTAACGGATTTATTTGGGAAAGTTTGGTACATGAACGCGATTATTGGAACCTTACTATTCAACAAAATTCGTTTAGTTGCCTGCAGCACAATGTGCACAATAGAATTGCTGTACAAAAGCATCCGACACGTTTCGAGACCGGCTCTTGATGTAACTGGCAAACGTGAATGTCACGTACTGATTACTTGTACGGGGCCCAATTGTGCATCGTAATAGTCGCTAGTGTAACTTCAGGCTAAGATAATGTGCACAACGAACGTTATAAGCAAGTTCGAATTAGTAACGCAAAGGAAACATTTTCTGGCGTGTAAGAGTGCTATTTATTTGGGAAATCCTACCGGCATTGGCTTAAAATCTACTGCCAGCAGTGTAATGCTCTTCTGATTTTACACACTATGAATTTCCATGTAAGTAATATGGTAATTCCTTGTCCTTTTTATAGCCAGTGTTTTGCGCTATTATAGGTCCTGGTGGCTTTTGTTTATGTATTTTTACAAAACAGACGTGTAAGTGGAAATGATGATGGAGCTGCCCAAATATTAGAGTACGAATTTCAAAATGACGGTTCAGGGAACTATCGCTATTCGTAAGTATACGACATTCATGCACAAAAATCTATGTATCAAACCTGTCCTAATTGTAAGCTATATATTAAAAATTACATTTGGAAACGATAGAATTCCAGTTGCATCAGACGGACTTCTTTTTCTAAATTGGTCAACTGCCTTGAATGCATGTTTAATATTTCGTGAAAGTTAGCACAAGTATATGGGGTTGCAGTATAAAAAAGGCTAGAAGTAGTTATTAATGTAATTTAGTTATGATAGCTACCATGGGACATTTGCACTGCATACTTCTGAACTAAAGGTGCAGATTCTTAATTTTTTTTTCTCATATGGGACTTGTACACATTAACTTACACCATGTCAATGTACAGTTTTAATATATAAGTGTATGTACAGCAAATAAGGCTAGGTGATGTAAATACACGTGAAAATTATAAGTACTCAGCGGCAAGTGAATATGTGGCATGTATGCTATTTACTTATAAAGGTCACAATCATTACTAGAACAATTTAGAAAGCTTAATTCTATCATACTTAATAGGATGATGCAAACCCGTCTGCATTAGTACGTATACGCAAATGTTAGAAACAAAATTCCGACCACTTTTTTAAACTAAGCTTTAGGTTATTCACCCATTAGAGTAGTTTTGGTGATAAACATTTTCTTATACCTCTGACACGGAAAGCTCGAATCGAATACACTATATTGTTTTTATGGTTATAACTATTCACAGTTACTGTACTTTCTTTTAGCCAAATAAGGACAGTAATTAATTTGAATTACTTGGATTAAACAGTTTTCCTTATAATCTATTTCCTATAGTCTCAAAGAGGAGCGATGTAACGTAGTGATAATGCACATACCATGCATTACTCGTATTCTCAAGTATTTCTTGTGCCGTGTGGATTCATTCAGCGTTTGCATTTTATACGAAGGTTATTGTATAAATATAGCAGTAAATTACCGCAATTATAATGCATCAAGTGATCATCTCACAATAAGATCACTTATCATAGTGAATGTCATACAGTGTTTACGGTTTCTAACGACACCTTTAACGAATGCAGTGGTTTTAACTTTGCTTCTTTTATTTTGTTTCGTTATATATTTTTAATAGGACAACAGACAATTTTTAGTTATTGATTTTGCTTCCAAAGAGTATGGTAGATGCCTAAATTTTGTATTTTAAGAAAACGATGGATATGCAAAGCATTGTATATGAGTAAATTAAAACAATTTGTAACACCTGAAGATCTCCTGCTGAGGGTAGTATGCTCGTGGAAAAATAACAAAACGCGATATGTAAAAAAGCAGCTATTCCAACAAATCTACTACCTAATTCATGAGCTTTACATTTACGTCAGACAGTCAAATATATTATTCGCTTTAACCAAATAAACCTTTCATCGACGAAATGAACGCTACCTATAGTATTGGTTACGCAAATATGGAAAGCCACGACCACTTGTTGAGAATGTGATTTGCTCAAATATTATACCCTTAACTACACTATGTGTCTTTGAATACTTTACTTTGATATTGCTTTTCCAAAAACTGTATTATACTGTATTTTTTAATGCACTGCATTTATCCCTTTTATCTTGAAAACTGGTGCAAAAATAACACTAATTTTCATCATAATAAGTTTAAGATTTAGACTGTATAAAATCAATATGCACGTCTTACACTAGTTTACTTACTTTTACTTCTTTTATTTTCAGTTTTCTGACGAGTAACGGCATACGACGAACAGAGACTGGCCAGACGAAAGCAACTGGACCGAGCTCCACAGCGTTTGTAGTAGAGGGTACCTATTCGTACAGTTCTCCTGATGGTACAAAGTATATCGTAAAATACACTGCCGATGAAAATGGATACCATCCTGTTATTTCCAAGGAAAAGTTTCCGCCAACAGTGACAAGGCTAGGAACGAACGTAATAGAATCCTTAATAAGTTCTGGGTGACAACTACGATTTTAGAAATTTAGCCCTTAGGGATTTCGATAGGAAAACTCGTTTTATATTTAGGTAACGAATAACACGTAACAGACACTGCCCTTTTTGACGAGTAGTTCAGTAAATAATTGTAACTTGCAGGCAAAAGACAGGTAAATGTACTAAATTAACTGTACTGAATCTTTGACTGCCTAATATAATATTGGTATAAACTTACGATGAATAATTTCTTATTTTCTACAAAGAAGGACCTACAGTATAAATTGCTTACATTTATGCATTATTTAGTAACTTATTGGATTAATCTAATTTTTACATATGTTCACATATACCGACACATATCGAACGAAAGTATCGATATATCGAAGTATAGATGTCTTTGAAAACATACGTAAAAAGCGCTAGTTCCCTAAACGCCATTTTGTTGCTGAGGACAGAGGAACCTGTCCATTTACAGATTCTGTGAAGTACTAAAATATAAATAGTTAGAATTTCTTTTAAGTTCTATCCTTACACTCTACTTATAAGAATTCGGAACAACTATGACTTTTCTATAGTTCTAAAGGGATGTGAACGAAATAAATAATAATTCTTAATTTATTTTTTCCAGCAGACAAATAATTGTCAAGTTACAGGAAGGAAAGCTTCTGAAACATAAGTGTGAATACTTGCGTCAATACAAAAAAATAAAAAATCAGCAGTACAGTGCAAAAAGAGAGACAATGCGGAATGCAAATATACAAATACTATAAACACAAGGATTTTTAACAACCCATTTACAGTTCTTTCTAAAGGAATAGCTACTACCACAGAACAAATCAATTACGATATCTAACAGCTGTGTAAACTGGAGAATTAAAGCTGCGTGGTATGAGTATTATCATAATTAAATTCGTTTGATCGTTGACCACACGTTTTAGGTATTTGATATTTAAGCAATAATAATGAGAATGAGTAATTAGAATTTGTACTGCCATTGACCAATTTAAACAAAAACAGCAAAGAAGAATAGTATCTTCATGCGGCCAATAATGCATCACAAAAATATATATATAGCAATGTACTCTACGGGTAATTTTGTACAGAATATGTATGATGTTTGATGTTACACCAGTTGGTCTATAAAAAGGCAGATTTGACATTTCTATACTAAACAATTAATCTACTACTGTGTAATTTAGAACCAAACAATAACGAAATGCTTTTATATCCTTATATATGTGGTACATTATTAACCGTTATTGTATCAACATATTGTCCTGAAGCATCGATACTTAACGTAATTTTAGACAATAACGCTTTTTTTTCTTTTTGAAGACATTCTCCTACTTCATAGACTTATAGATCTTGTCAAATACCTATGTTTCAAGGAAAACCACAGTGTCATGCACACTATATTTGTATATGTGTTTGTTAACACACCTACATATTGTTATATACGCTGCTTTGAGAGTACTGGTACTCTTTGTTTATTTAAAGATTACTTATCCTTAAAATTAGTAATACAACTTGGCTGAACGTTACTTTATGGTATAATCCTTTGTTGTATTACTGAATATAAGTTTTTATAAAGCATCCCAGATATCTTGAATCTCTTCGTTCCTTAATTATCATTATGAATAATATTCTAATCGGCAATAGGGGTATATAAGGGTTAAGCAGAAACGAATGTGTAGCAGTTATTGGAGTCGGATAAAATATGGATGAGTGTTGAAAACCCTTAGAAATATAACCACAAATTTTGTGAAACATTAAATTAGAACTCATCTTGCTGTTTTCACTTCGCCCAAAAGAAATGGGTATGTAATCAAGTGGATTTGTACGATTGTACACAAAAAATTGGTATGTGGTGTTTTGGAGGATTGTTATTTAAATAACATGTAGCTACATAAATATTGGAGTGTTTCGGGTTTACTAAAATGCAACACATGTTTTCGGCCTTATATTAATGTTCGAATAATAATTACATAATTGTCGAAGTCAGAACGAAAACAACATTTTTTTTTACTTTTTTAAATTATATATTTCTGGAAAGCTTGATTTATATTATTTGTTTTATTATTGATTTATTGAGTCTTGGAGGATCGCTAGTTAACAACAAAGTACAGTAAATTTAGGTATTAATGTCAAATAAGAATAGTGAGACTTCTCTATTAATCACAAAGCATACAAAATGCTCTACTTTCCTCCTATTAAAGACTCAACGACGTCTGGCGCTATTCCTTTGCTTGGCACTTCCGTAAACGCATATGCATACGACGGTGCTGAAGTTGTTCTTGGAGGTGGAAGTATTCTGAAACCCTTTGTATCAGCAACGTAGTACACAGTGCGTTGCAAATTATCTGCTCCAGTGTAACTGTACGATCCTTGAACAGCTAAGTATTTGTTTTTATCTTCATACTGTACATATCCTGTTTCTTCTCGAGTAATTCCATTACTGGTTTTAAAGCTAAAAGAAAAATCTATTGCGATATACTTAGTAAAAATCAAGAGTGAACAAACGCAACATGACGATTAGTGAATAAGTTTTTCTTAATTTTAAATAAATTTTAAATAGTTACAGTTACATTCAATTTATATAGTTTACGGCTATTATGTGTGTCGATTTTATAACTACCGCCTAGGGATATATTACAATTGATATCTAGTTGGCTTAGATATTTTCCAGTAAACGAAATTCAATTTGGATGCTATGGTAACAACCGTGAACTTCATTACAAAAACTTACGAAAGTACACAGAATTATACATTTAATTAAATTAAATTAATTATCTATTAAACTAATATACAATTTAGACACGCTATTTAGATTCGATTGGGCCAAGACAAATGCAATTAAACTGATAAAATAATAGTTATCAATGTCGTACTAAAGTCAGTTTATATGCTGACAGGTAATTAGAATAATTCTACCTTTCTGCAGCAACACGATATATAAATACCTACAGGCATGACGGAAAACAGTTTAAACAACCATGGTTGATTCCTTAGGGCGAACTAAGAAAAAAGTATGAAGTGGTCTAATACTTCCTAGGGATGGTAGTCAAAAGCTTTTTTTCCATTGTTCAGTACCGGTTGAGTAAGTTTACAAAAATTTTACAACCGTGTATTTTTTTAGCACCCAAGTTATTAGTGCTATCAAAAGTTGTGTCCTTTAGTATGGGGAAAGACGATTCCTATTGAAGACGTAAAATTTTGCTTGAGAATGTGTTTTTAAAAGATAACTTTTGCAGTCTTTTATATTTTTTTTGGAATTTCTCTGCTGCTTTGTACAATGTGACGTAAGATTAATCAGAGAATATTAAAGCTTTTTGCAAGGCAAGTCCTTATAACACTGGCTCATAGTGTATGGTAATAAAGGTTATCTTTGATTTGTATCCTAAATTAAAATAAATAAAAAGCTTATTGGGGAATATTCTTATCATTGACTAGTTTCAGGCATGTTCATGCTGACCTCTGACAGCGAATCATACCACCCAACGATGCATAATATTCTGATTATAATGCACGTAATACTTTTCCCACATTACTATACTGCCGTGCAGAAGTGCTCCTTTCATTGTTTGTCTCATTAACCTCTTGGTTGAGTAGAAACGGCTAAGCAATTATATGAGAGGTCAATATGCAAACTTACAAATAAAAACAAGTTTCAAAACGCCACTTGGCTGGGCTCCGTTGGACTACCGTCTATTTCCCAAACTGAAATATGCGAAGTTATTTTCCAACAAAGGAGTCGCGGAAATTTTTTTGAAAGGCTTATCATACAAGAGTAACAAAATTTTTGTGCATTTATTCATTATTTTTGCTATCATGCTGAGTAATAAAGCGTTCTTACTATTAAATATAAAGCCTTTCTGTATTGTGCTTACAAATTATCAATACCCTCTCGTATGTATAGTTTATTAACCTGTATTCGTACGAGCCGTCCGGATTTATGTTGTTGGTGGACGACAGTATGGTAGCATGCTTATCGCTAGCGGCATTTTGTGGTGCTGCGATAATGGCCTCTAAAATGTAGCAAGCTACCAGCTGTGAAATAAAAAAAAATAATCAGTGCATCCATGATGGGTGTTTATATACAGTATCTTATATTTTACTGCTTATATACCGAATTCCTGATTAAGAAAGAATATTCCTATAACGCAGTCCAGGCCAATAATAGTTTGGCCGGCTAACATTTGCAGTTAAATGCCTTAGTAAATTCTGGTATCTAAACACACTGTGTCAATTCTACAGAATTGCTTCGAAAACTTTAAAATGCAGACATTGCAGTTACGAATGCGGAAGGCTATATTTTGGTTAAATGAACGACGATAATACAAAGGTAATCTGATGGACAGGTCACAATAATACGGACCGGTATCGTCCGCATACGAGACAATTGTGCAGTTTGTATGTTTGATAAAATTTAAGACACCATTTATATAAATTACAAACAACGTAGGGCCCAAAATGGAACCCTGTGGTTCTGCAGATATTGCTGTTCATATAACTGAAACCGAATTATTGTGGGCCTGGGCATGCACTTATTTTTAAAGCAAAAAAAAGATATGATAATTTTATATAGAAATATACAATCGCATAATCACGTATTAAGAGGCTAATCATGATATTCTATGAGCAAAAAGAAAATAAATTGGACTTATTTGTAAATTAAAATAAGGCAATACAGCATAGAGGGCCACTTGAAGCTTACCAGTCGATACATTTTTGATCTTCTAATATCGTTGATTGCCAAGTAAACACTATTTGCTGCCTAAACACAAGCACTATGCAGCACAACAGTGCATCTTCAATTATACGTGGTCTCTTGCACACACCTCGTTGCTGTTCTGTGATGTAAAGGAACTTTGATTTATCACGTAATTTTGTTGCATCCAGTGTGAAACCTGCGGTTGGTATAAAGGTTTTCAGGGCAAATAGTAGGGGATCTGCGTATTGCACGCAATTATTATGTACGCTAACAAAGCTGGTTTCCATTTCAGTGAGAAAGGATGCACATAAAATTACCTGTTTCAAGAACGATGCTTATAGGAATATTTGTTGTTTTAACATTTCTATGGCAACCCTACGAGGATGTACATTTCATGTGTCAATTATAGTTGATTGTTCGTTTTCCTATTAGAGTGTGATAAGATTTTGTTCGGTAAAGTATGGAATTACTCATTTACAACTGACTTACTCCTAACATTATTTTAAGAGATATGAGTAAACTTAACCGGTATAAAAGCGATCAAACAAGACTACGAGGACACCTTAATATCTAACCTCGCATTCCTGCAACTTCCTCAAGACACACATTCGATAATTTGCAATGCGGCAGCGCTAAAATATCATAGGATGATCCCGCGCATTCTAACAGCGAATAACTACTATCTATGAACGGGTAGAGTGCACTTTTAACCACTAAAAGTTAATAATATCAATTCTGTACCAACAAAGTTATGTTAGAATTMAATTTCAATACAATTCACGTCAAAAATTTTACATAATTGGAACTATGTGTTTCTTCATATCTTGTTTATACATTAATATGAATTATTAATTAAATTTAATTGATTAAACGAAACGTAAAGGCGCGACGTTCTAACCGGCTCTCTAGCTGTGTAATAATCCTTTCTTTGTTTTTAATGCGATATAAATGCGATATTATGCATATAGACTTATGTCGCATTCCTTTTCTATAGTATCGAGAGTTATTTTATTTCATATAGTATAGCCTGTAAGGAATTATTACAAGCAGCAAGCACCTAATTTTGAAAAGTTTTATTAGATGCATTTAAGTGATATTTCGTTTTTAGTTTCCATTTGTACAAATTTTTTTGTTAGTTTTGTATACTATCACATTTCTCATAATAATGTGATTTATAAAGAAGTATTTGTTTTATTCTATTTTATTTTTGTATGTACTTTTCACACTATGGACTTATATTATTATTGTCAACGAAATAGGTATTGCTGAGTTTATTTGCTTAGTTACTTTATTTTTTATATTTGTGTGGGTCTTTCTATATGTGCTCTTTTTGTAACGTTTTGTAAGGTTTTAATAACAGACAACTCCGTGGCAATAAATTAATGTTAACGGTTATCTATTTATTTCAATGCACGTTTCTGTACCACACTCAAGGGTTGTGTGTGTGCTGCATCATGTCAGGATTAATACACGTCTGCACACATCACCCATTATTTCTTTCATATTATCTGGCGTTGTTAGTTGCTCTTGATAAACCTTTACTTCCATAGATATTCCTGAATTCAAGATAAAATACGAGTATTATTTTAAACAGACGCTAATATTGTAGTTTCATTCTTATATCCAGTTTCTTTTTCTCTTGTATTTTTCTATAAATGAAAACCTATTTAATTTTTTCGACCACCAAAAACTTTTAATTAATTGCTTGATGTATGTGGTAAAGATAGACGATAAAAACAGACAGACATGTGCAACAACAATACAAGTTTATCTTAACTGGCAATGCCTCCTTTTTATGATAACTAACAATCAAGCTCATATCATATCTCTTTAACGTTCAAAGACATTGTAAACAGTTGTAGACTTTTTGCCACATTTGTGGTAGTAAATAAAATCGTCTTTCAAGTAGAAAAAGTACAAAGAGCATAAGCTTATGGGCTTTATTATTCCTCCCAATAATTGCTCTGCTTTTCTAACAACGCAGGAATTATGTAAGCGTTCTATTTCTTTCTACCAACCAAGGATCCAATGACTTCCAGTGATAACTTTGGTACGTATTCCGGGATAGTAAGCGTAGGCAGATCAGATGAGGTTGATGCCGGTTCTATGTGTATTTTTGGTCTAAAGCCATCCTTATCTGCCGTGTAGCGTACAGTATACTTGAGGTTATCTGGGCCAATGTAGCTATAGGATCCTTGGATAGCTAAGTAATCGACTTCATCGCCGTGCTGTACGGTTCCAGTTTCCTCTTGGGTTATCTCATTACTGGTTTTAAAACTAAAATTGAAGTGTGAAAAATAAAGCTTGCGCATCTTGAACGCTTTCTTTGTGACACATTTAAACATTCAAATAAAAAATTGATTATTATATCTCACCTGTATTTGTAGGAGCCATCTGGATTTATATCATTAGTAGAGGAAAGGACGTCTGCAGCTTCGTTATCGATAGAATGCTGCTGGGAATATACAGAAGCTCCTAAGAAGCAGCACATAATTATCTGTAAAAGTGTAAGCGTCATATATCGTCAATAACGTATATTGTGGATAATCTCATAGGTTTCCGAAGCTCTTCATAATTACCCAGTTATTGATTGAAATTGCAGAGTTTTACATTAGTAGACGGTGTCCTTACATGCATCCTGTTGACATTTGTGTACATGCCAATACAGGTTCGTATTTGGCACTGAGGTAGTCTCTAATGATCATTATTAGTTTTGTCAAAACTAGTTCAGTTTAACAAAACCGGAGCGTAATTATAACAATCAACGTTACATAAATACAGGATAACATATTGCTTTTATGCGCAAGATAACTTGTAAAAATATTTACACTTACGTATTTGACAAATAAGGAAAGCACAAAATCTTCCTTGCCCCCATTTCATAGTCTAAGGTTTTTCATTCACACAAATCCTTTTGTGATGAAAATTGTATTTAATAGCTTATACTCTTTATTAAAGGATATAAAAATGACGGAAGAATACCAATTTCGCAACATATATATGCTTTCTCTACTACCTATGCCTTGCAGTAGTTTAAAATCTCATTAAGGAAGTAAGGAGTACTTTGCTTTCAGCCCTAGTTTTCCGTACAAGAACAACTGATGTCCATACTTAATATAACAGTATCATTGCCAAGTTTTTAACTTCACCGTTACGACTTCATTTGTACGGTATGATGATCTATATCTATAGTATGAAGCATTATATGAAAGCAGAAACCATAATTTCTTATAAAGCAACATGCAACCAGCACTTATGTAATATACAACCGATGTTAGATGAATGCAAATTTAGTGCTTACCGTTACAAGCATACTTAAATATGCAGTGCGCTAGGATCGCAGAATTCGCTCTTCGTTTATTGACTAATGTGGACCCCCTCTCCTCCAAAACCTGGTTATGGTGTATTATTAGCCTTTCTAGAGATCGACTTGTATAGTAACTAATTTTGTGCCCACAACATAAATTTTTATCAACTTTATTATTTCACGCGCATGCCTACCATGTCGTCACCTTGCCTTTGCTACAATAAGATGAAAAGTATAAATGATGTACAAGATGTCCCACCTAAGGCGGAACGCAAGCTCCAATAATATTAACAAGGTACAGAGAAATAAATTTAGTTTGTGCGCTTTTCCCTAGAACTACTTTATATTATTCTATTTGTTGATTCCTTGGTAAATTAGAGGCGATTTGTGCCGTTTTGGAGTTACCTAATATTAGTAGCATATTTGAAAAAAGAATAAAAAAATGTATACTGTATAAAAAACTAAGTTTAGACAGCTGTAATAAAACATTGAACAAAACAAACGTTAAAAATCAATAAATACAGACACTTCAATTATTGCACGTTCAATCACGGATAACTTGACTTTTCTGCTAAAATGTTCAGAATTTAATTAAGCCCAAAACATCCAGCAGTCCTAGTACAAAACTAAAACAAAAGTCATAAAAAAACACCACTTTCCTTGCGGTTAGAATAAGTTATTTTTAATAGTATACTATAATAAAAGAATTTTAATTAAAACGTGATAGTTTTCCTCTAAATTGTAAGATCTGTGTATTTCTGTTTGGTTCCAAAACAGACATTTTGAAATTTTGTAGAACCATTGTATCTTAATATAATATACTTACAATGCCTGGAAATTTGTTTTTTATCAAAGCCTTTTATTTGTTTCTGTACAATGGATATTTATAGAGATGCCACCTCTGAATGTGCGATCCCGACAATATTTATTATAGTATTACAGCTTACACTGCGAATATGTGAAAGAATACTTTCATACAGTACCAATCTGCGCGCGTGAATAGTTGGCTGCCCAACCATACATACTACAATGCGCCGCATCGGTCCAGAAGTAAACATCGACTTTTAATTTCACTTGATTCTATGATTTTTCAGTTAATTTTTCGTCTTAAAGCACGCTGTTAGTTCCTTTTTAAGCCATTAGATGTATTGCTCGGTTAAATTCAAACCATGAATATAAGAGTTAAAAAATAGTTTTAAATGTACTAAATTACTTTCAAGTATAATATGAATCTTTTATATTACGTATTACTAAATATATTCAGCGTTTGCTGCATCAAATATTGTAGTAAACAAAAGTAGTTTAAAACAATAAACTATACACCACGCAGTAATAGAAATGAAAACTAACTACACCAACAACAGGTTAATTAGTTCTTGTTGATGTTGAAACATTAGAGCCATATGTCTCAATTCTATGTTATATGTAATAAATCTTTTAAAACTTGAGTGCAAAGTTTAGTAATTTTGACCAAAGTTGTCATTTGAAGATTATTTACAAAATGTTGCCGTTCAGCACAGTTTAATGTTTGGAGAGATGCAAAGAATGACTAAAGAGAAGAAACAGGAAGATCAGAAGAGTAAAATTATAGTAAGTACAAACAGACATCGCCATATCCAATTATTGTTTGGTGGAACAAGTGAATGAATTGAAGTGCTTATAATGTATATTGGATTTTATCTCGATAAGAGACATAGAACTTTTCCTCAGCTTTAACCATCTTTGTTTACATTTATTTTTTGACGTTCGGTCGTCTGACCACTTTTTGTGCCTTTTACATCTCTATGGAAATGGGGTAATTCATAACACCTAAAGGGTGCAGATTGTTATCCATGTTACTGGATATGCATTGATATAAAATAAATTATGTATAAACCAACCAACATTTTCGCTGCGGATCAGTCAGAATTTCTGCTCATGAATAAAGATGCTAACAAAATTGGAAATACTAAAGTTGTTTGTCTCATTTAAATATTTCTTCACATTTTCAAGAGATCACTACGTTGCGGCACTTCCATAGGTTACACATTGAGGAATACCCAAAAATCAACTTGACTGGTATCAAGGTCCGTCGCAATCGAATTCATTAGTTGCATTAAAATAATAGGGAGTCTTAATCAAGTAATCAATGAATCAAATCACAGATCAGTTTCTCCACTGTCGCTTCATAGCTTAGCAATTTTTTTTTCTAACGATTAAACAGAATCGATTACGAAGAACTTTATAAGTCAAAATGACGATGAAACGTTGAAGATGCTGATCCGTTAACAATGATTATAATTTCATGCACCGCGTGTAGCAGGAAGTAAACTGAAAAATTTTTAGTACCTCATTTGCAAATGAAAATGTCATGGCTAATATGCCAACACATTCGTCGTAATTCTACATAAGGAACCCTCGAGGAATACACTAAATATGCCCATCGGAGTTATTTGGTTAATTATAGTGTTCTTCGCTTTGTATTCGATTTGATATATGCAAACTGAAACTGTTACTATAACCAGTCAGCGTTTTCGTCATTGATAGAACTCAATCTTGTACATTGGTAGTAGGCGTAATAGTAATATGGTAGTAATATGTAATTGGTATATCTATATGTCGCTCTAACCATAAAAATGCTGTTCTTTACAGTAGAAACGAAGGTAATTCTGCTATAGCTCCAAATCCACATAAATAGAAAAAAGAATCGCTTAAGGTATTCAGTGCAATCCGCGTATACTCCACATGAACAAAAATTATTCTTGACTAGTTCATCTACCAAGGAGACATGTTTAACACCTATGGTGATAGCAATTGCGAAAAACAATCCAAGACTTAAATAAAGAAGTCATTAAGAGACAAAAGGGAATTAGAGAGAGCTGGTGACATGAACAATTCAATTCCAAATGAAAATATTTATTTAGATATACTATTCTATTGGAAAAAATCAAGTTTGCGTTTGAAGGATCCAAGAGATTCCTTTACAATTTTTATTTGAAGTGAGGGTATTGTTCTCGAGAAATATTTGAAACACTAAAATACAATAGTTAATTGCTCTTTTTGTTTATCAGCGCTTCTCTATTTTAGCTTACAACGTCAGCAAAAGAATATAAAATTTTGAATGCTTCTGTAAATATCTTTAAACCAAGGATGAACTGACTTCAAACACTTGGTAAGGCAGGAAATAGAAGAAATTATCTTTGTTTCCTTGCTAGCCGGTAACTATTGTATGTTATATTCAGTTAGTTTTAATTTTTTTATACTCCGAAAGGAGTAAAAAGGTTTTCTTTTCTTTAAAAAACAAATTGGCATAAAATGGAAATCTATGCGACAGACAAATATGTTTCCTTGCTTCAAACAAACAACCAAAATCCTAGAAAGCATCGACAATTTCTTGGTATCAGAATTAAATAAATTGTTCACTTCATGCAATAGTAGCTTCCATTTGTCTGGAGTAAAATGTTTTTGTGCGCAAAAGCAATAGTGCTTGCTTAAACTAAACATACAAATAGAAAAATACAGTGTAGGATAAAAAGGTGTTTCTTTATGGAGGTTAAGGTCAATGCTTTGCACAGACACGTAAGTTACACACACAATTCATTAAGTAGGTGTTATTACACAAATTGCCTCTAGCATCGCTGAAGTGATATTTTCTGAAATTATAATTTAAATTTGGCAATCGTAACAATTGGCCAATCGTCTGAAGCATTTGATGACAAAAAATAATCAATGCAAAATTACGAAAACAACAAAATGCTGGGTACTATTTATACTCCAAACTTGTTTAACATGAAACGTGTAGTAGTCTAGTTTTATTGGTTAAGAATATTCACCGAATATAAATTCTAATTCAGTCGAAACGGTAATAATTAACGACTACATCTATGTTATATGCTTCTGAACAATCTCTATACTTTCTTGAAAGATTTGGAAAATATAGCAAACAAAGGAAGAAAAGGCTATAAAAAGTTCAGTACCATTCAATACCCAGAAAACATAGCTTGTGCTGCTTATAGCTTAACAGATTTTGATTCCAACTACATCAAGTATTACAATTGCTTTGATACGAAAAGAGAATTTGAAGATAAATACAAGGAAGCATAAGTAAAAGTATTGTGGAATATGATCGACAAACTCGTAAAAGAAATGTGTTACGCTAAGTTCAAAGATTTAGCGTAATTCAAACAAAATAGTGTAATGTTTTCATAGGTACTGGTTGCACACTTTAAAGTGCCTGCCGATAAAATCTATTACATAACGTACTTATTAGCGCTTTTCCTGATTATTAATATTCTATCTTGTATTAGAGAGAGTGATATTCTTCATTTGTTACATCGAAGTGTCAATTGTTGTGTATTAGCTTATTTGTTTAATCCACGTCATCAACACTTGTTCTGTTATGAAATTTTCGAACTATCGGTAGGTAACTCTCACCTTTAACTATTAACCTAAATGTGATTATAACAATGCTTGACGGATGTGTTATAAAATTTCACTGAGCTGTAATCAATCAGATGATTCTAATTAATTTTCACTGAAATTGATGTTTATTAATCACATTCTGAAAGAAAATGATAAAAAACTCGTATGAATATAAAACTAGTTAGTTTTATTATAGTTAATACATATTCGTACATGACCAAATAAAATGCGGAAAGTGCACTTTCTTATTTAAGGTCTTTTTTGAGCAGTTTGAGCATCTCTACTCTACTGTTTTTCATCTTGCTGATGTGTTCTGCTGTATAGGTGATATTAATATAGATGTGGCTGATGTGAGCTTTCCTGTAGTTCTGAAATACCTGGATAAGTTACTCGAATCTCTTCACATGGATAAACATTAATATATCGCTTTATTACTTCTGATTTAAATACTGATCTGCTAATGTCAAATCAGACAGTTGACCTATATAGTTAGTCACAGCTTAGAATAACTTGAGTTTGCTCATTGACAACAAACTTCGTTTTAAACAGCATGTAAACAATACCATATACAATATATACATATACAATATACGTGTACTTTTGAACATAAAACAAAAAATTTATTTATTCGATGCTTTGGTGTTATCTTTATTTAATTTTGCCGATGCGGTTTATAGAGCATGCTTAGACTTTGAGTCATCTAGAAGAGTTCAAGTAGTGCAGAATGCTTGTCTGCGCTTGATATTAAAACTTAAATCTATGCCGTGGTTAAATATGGAGGCGAGAAGAAAATTACATTCTGTCAGTTTATTTCACAAACTAATCTGTACTAAAAAATGGAAGTATGTTTTTCGTAATGAAGAATTATCCAATTGTACAACCTTATCATGTACAATATCTCGAGCTACAGATTCTGACTTTGTCTAGCATCTACCTATATGAATTATTAGTGCAAAATACTACGACCAAATCTATGTAAGAGGCACTTTTACACTACAGGTGTCTACATACATACAGATTAAAAAAAAACGCGGAAAACTGTAACAAAGCATTTCTACTAGCTACTATAATTATTGTATTATTAAAATCTACGGAGACTGGAGCTTAGGTAACTAAAACCAGTAATAAAAATTCGATTGTGAACCATAATCTATTGAAATACATGATTATTTTTTAACGTCCTATACAACATATGTTTGCCGAGCATAAACATTGCAAGTGTAGTAACAAAACCAAAGTATTTGTATCTGTGAAGTAAGGGTTTCGTTTAAACAGCAGATTTACTATAAACTTGCGCTTTTTGTGTAAATGACGGTTACAGCTAGCTATAACTGGTTCGTTTTTTACGATTAAGATTTTACTTTAACTGCTCAGATTTACATATTTACGACATTAGCCCACACCTTATCATTAATATACACATAATCCCTTGACTATTCCGGCTACTATATTTGCATTGCTTTTGCTCAACGATCACTTTATGGGAATATAAATCAAATACGGTAGGCGCAAATGCAAAAAATGCCATCTGAAACAAATCCGCTGCGATACCTTTTCTTGACTAGCATTCTCGTTATTATGCAGATACTCATTTCACAAGGCCTCTGAATGTGAATCTCGCGTAAAGGATGATATTTCAGATCAGCATGGAATGTTCAACAACCAACATTTAGAGCTGCTGCGATTCCAGCAATTAGAGTAAAACAATTTTCGACCTAATATGAAGTAGATAATTAATTAACGTGGTTTATGCATACCTACGCGTCCAATTTGCTATTTCGACCTCGATTTTTTTATTACTGATACTGATTTGTGTGGAAGGTACAGTACACAATCAGATGTGCTTATTTATTGGAATACAAATGTTGTTTAGAAAAAGATTTGTCTTATTTTGTAGTACAGAAGTATGTTGCATGTATTTTGAAATCATATAATTAGGTATTAATACAGGGTTTCTATAAATGACTGCTGCCAAGTTAAAATATTTAATTCTATTCTATTCTTTGCATCGTTTCCAAAATAGACGAGCAATTGGTTTTATATTAGTATGATCAATGGACACCTATGGTCTATTAATATTGTATAAAAATGTCTAGCCGCTACTACTTCATGTATGTTCAGAAGCCGCATGATGGCATGTCTGTTATCACACAATCGTATTCTGAAACCTGCTTAACGGTGCGCCGCATGCATCATCTGCAAAACCGCAAAACGTTACTGCGTTTTACATTTATCTTCGTAACGAGATCTTTGCGTGTATGTGGATTCTCAAAATTAATGCGTTGGACGTAGTATTACGCAACATCGATTTCCCGTTGGCTACGTGAATGAATCTTAATTACCTGTTGCAGGACCATGTCCAATCCCTCAATACAGAAACCTGCAAATAGTTACTTAAACGCTGCCTTGGAACGAAAATGGTACGAACGCATCACTCGGATATTCATTTCATCTTTCTTCTGAGTTCGAGGTTGATGTAATTTTTTACCGTCATTAAGCTCGACTATATAATTAATGGTGTTCTTCATTTAAATGTTTTCAGCAAACCCTAATTGAAAACGAATGGTATGTGCATGAGTGTGTTCTTTGATCTATTTCCAAGATTAAGTATTAATGCGTTTAATGTATACTCAACTCTGTAGGTAAGTTTTTTGTGTTACCATGTCATACGGTGTGTAACACGAACCTTTTAATATAACGAGGAAGTCAACATGGGGTGGCATTTTCCAATCGCTCTGTATATAATTTGCAAATAGATGGATAAGTACTTGATGCTGTTGATTAAGTAAGAACAGATAACTTTCAGAAACATTGTGGTTAATAATAGTAAATTAAATGAAAACCTGTCCTATGCACTAGAGAAGTGCATTATTGCACTTCATGATAAAGATAGAACTCCAAAAAGTTTATTCGAAAAAATAAATCTGTCTAAGATTTATGCTAATGTATGCTCTTGTTAAGCAACAGTTATGCAAAGGGAATATCTTCGCAAAGCTGTTGACCTTAATGAAAGTAGAGAGCAAGGTGAAGATGATTCATGTGTTTTAAGTATAAGCACCATCTGTATCATAAAAAACGGACTTTTTTAATAAAAGTTTTCCGATTCTTTGACTAAATAACTAAACAATGCGATAGCGAGTAGCAATTTTGAGACTTACATGAGCGAATGATACACTAAATATATAACGTGGGAATTTACATACATACATGGTTAAGTACCCTAATAATTTCCCAGTGGCTAGCTTCTCTGATTGTAGCTTTAAGGATAACATGATTAAAACTTAAGGAAATGCTGAAAATCCACCATATGGGGAACGATTCCTTATAACGGGAATTGGTAAAACCAAGGTTGTATGAAACAAATTTAGTAAACTGAAATCAGGGCAGAACTATAAACCAGACGGAGAGACGTTTATGTAAATAAGGGGATATTTAAATTTTTGAATGCCACAGTAACCTTCAAAAAATGCTTACAAAATGTATACGTACTTTGAAGTGTCATAAAAAATTTGTTTTTCGTTCTAAAAAGTTAGATTTCGGGAAATCGATAGCTTAAAGTCTACTTTGGGAAATAAACGTACTGATTCGCATCAAAATTTCACAAAATACACATGTATATCGTTAACTCAACTTTTTATGAACCATTGCAGACATCAATAAGGACTGCTCTACAATTAGTGCCTAAGGATTAATCTTGGTTAACCACTGGTTAACTATGGTATCAGTCGTAACTTGTGCAACTGTTCCAGAATGTCTCAAAGGCTCCTGTATTCATAAGCACAAGAGTTGGAAATTTTGTATAAGGAAAAACTGCTGTTGGTAGCTATGTTTTTTGTCTAATAAGGTTAGACTGTATATGCCAGCGTATGCTATAATATGTTCATTGCTTTAATTCCAACTGCGATAGGAAAGTACGATTACGAGTTATTAAATTGTTTTTATAATTGCAATTGAACTAATTCAGTAGCTAAAGTACACAAGGAAAACGTTTACATTCATCAAGATCTATTCAACATACAATTCCTGAAATACAGTTGGATGGTATTTATGCTTTGAACGACGTTAGCTGACGCACGTGGGTAATTATTATATGCAATTGTTTAGTTAAGCATTTATAATAGAGCCTCTTTCGATATGAATTCACCATTGAAAGCTGTTTAAAGATAATTGCACTCTGTGGAACTGGGAGAGAATCTTTGTGCTGCATACTGTTTGAAAGAAATAGGAAGAAAATGCGAATATTCTTTAGAACAATGTTGTTTATACATAAATTAGCTGCCATATTACCGTAATATTTATGACAATGCTTGTAGAAAGATTTATAAAAATTCATACATGGGTAGTTGGAGAACACCTAACTAATCAAAGTTATTTTTTGAAACAATTACAATATACAATATACAATAGGTAGGCATCAACAAGCAAGTGCTTTAATAAGCTAAAAAAAGACGCTTTAAAGTTACAAAGAAGCTAATATCCAATGTATGACGTTTTGTAAAGCGTATAAGTTTTACTCTTACCTTAAGAAACTATACCAAACTAAGCCAAGATCTCAAGGTACTGGAAATTTGCTAAAAAAATTAAAATGAATAAACCAGGATTAGGCTGCATTTCTTCTGACAACCTTCGAGACATATTAAAAATTTTATTAGGTTTCCAGTAGACCAAATCTGTCATTCTTTCGCAGAAAGAATATCTGTACAAAATCTGGTGAATAATAACAAAATAATGTGGTTTATTATTAGAATAACAAAGATCACAGAAAAAAGCCGGAAATCGGTATGGGTTAGTCAGAAAACCCCGAACAAATCATGGTGGTTTCCCTAATCTTATACGTGGGGATGAGATGCTGTATGAGGCGACATCATATATAAGGCGGTTTGTTGATGCCATCACCTAGTTAGTGTTTAGATCTACTCCTTCGTCGCTATGAAAGTGGTAAGTGGCCTTGCGGTGATGCGCATAAAACTACTATCGCGACATGATTTATGGCCGTATTTTATATCACAGAATCTAATTATTAAGGTATCAATGCGTTGGATGCACTGAAGAACGTGGTAAACGCACAGTATGTGAACTCATTAAAATGATGAAGGTTAAATAAGCTTGAAACCGTGAAACTGCATTAGTCTGTTATGATTAAACGGTATTAATTCGATTACGTGTTTGCAGTTTTTTATGGGAATACGTTTCCATATTAGGTTAGGTCGGAATAGGGATTAACAGCATTCCTCGAAAGCATTGCATTTTGATAGTCTTCTGAATTTCTGAATTTCAAACTAAATGTAAATATTATGCTAGATTTCATACGAGTAATGCAACTGAATGGCATACCTTTTTATGTATCCCGTGAGTTAGCAGTAAACGTCAGATATAAAATTATCTACCTACAAAACTCCACTCGAAGCCAAAATTTTCGATGATTGCTCACAATAAAGATGAACCAACGTTCTCATTATCAGCTAAAATGTTGTTTTTAGAACCTAAAATTTTCCGTGGATTATTGACCATACACTTTTCCTTTAAAATGGTCCGTAGCAAAAATTTACTCTCTCTTTCTATCCAACGAGGAAACGCCGCAGTCATAAAGAGAGGGAGATAACTGGTGGCCAAACTTGTCATTAGCAAATTCTCATAAAGGGAATTGTCTCTCTTTTCCCTATGCGGATAGTAAATGTGCACATATTTGGTGTGTAAGATAACTTCGGGTAACGTTTATATGTATTTCTCTTAAGAGAATATGAACTACAATTATCAACGATCACATTTAAATTCTATTACATTTTAGGTGTTACATTGAAATTAATGCCATGCATATTTGAAGTACCTACCACTTTAATTGAGAAGCATACTTTAAGAATACATCAGATTGGTGTTGCAAGTTTAAACTAACAGTGAAAAAAACTTTCATACACATACTCAATAGAAATGAAATTAGTAATGGTCGTATTTACATTATAGAGTGAAACATAACAATAAATAATACCTGCACAGTAGCTATACCTACTATTTTTTTATTTGTTTGTTTTTATGTTGATAATCGTTTATGCCGATGTAAATACCAAGAAAATAATTTGCATCTTGCGTTTCTTCTCAATCTTAAAATTTGTTAAAACTAAATATGTAGTAGTCCCTACTTGTGTATTTATTTTATACGATTTAGCAGCTTGTAAACCACCTGAGCAGTCTTACGTCATCGTTCTGTGGCTGCCTAATCAAAAACTTCAAATAATAGTAGCATCAGACGAGGATAATATACGGTTACTATACCCCTATTGTAAGCATAATGTGACTAATTATGTAACGGTTCACACCTACAACACGGGTACAATGTTTAGCGCTTAGTTATCTAACTCGTGGCATTTGCCTTGTGCCAAACATTTCCTTCTAATGACCCATCCTCTTGACAAAATGAGAAATGTTTAACAGTGTCTGAGGACCTGCTTTTGGTCGTAATAATGCCTTGCGGACACTTAGTGCCCGCGGAATAAAAATGCTCGATTTGTGCGCATACGGAAGTCTTGAATATTAGCATGTGCTGTAAGAGGGTCTATACAATTAATCTTGATTGAGAGAAGATTACAGTCTCGTCTTTACATCATCGCATACTGCAAATGGCTCGTTACGAAAGAAAATTGTTTTTCTGGAAAAATGTGTGCGAGCTTACACAACAGGCAATTTCTAATCGAGGCAATATGTCAATTTTATTTCATAATGTAACTCACCTAAATTTAGATTGGATGACCACACGTAGGACTGCACACCTTGTACAGATTTGACAGCCCACTTGAGGATGAAGAGTGCAACCTTGGTATTTCCGAATTCTCCAGCAACCTCGGACTTCTTTTAGGTTACATTTGGAATTACCATTGATTTACCATACAACGAGTTTGTTCCAATCTGAACTTTCACCTTTAATCACATTGCACGAATTGCATCCAATAAACTATCACGTTGATAAGTTCAATAGGTCCTCGTCCGTATGCGGAATTATATTCCTTAATCGAAATACTTTCACAAACCATCAGGGGGATGCAAATATTCGTGAGGCTCATGCAACAACGTTCTCCAATTCCGGTTTAATTCCAACGGGATATGTAAACTAAACCATTTATCATGACAATAATGCTGAAGTGACAAATACTAGGATTAAAAAAATCTCATAGTGCTTTTAAAGGTAACCTTAAAACAGGAGGTACCACGCTTACATCTGTGGCAACTGAGAAATTGTATAATTACTATAACAATCTGATATATTTTTAAAACAGTCGAAATTATTCTTATTTGGAATAAATAAGCTTAATTGTTAACCTATTAATATTACAGCTTGTACATGACAATACAAATCAATCACGGCATGCTGTAATCCTCAAAACTATTAATTATATGTTAAACGTATGTCTTGAAAGTTATTTATCATCTTTTGATTAAATAAATTATCAGCAAATATGGGCAGTCATAGAAATACTTTTCAATTGCATGGCAGTGACGATGAAGGAAGAAGTTTATCTCTTGATATTGGTACTAAAGTACAATAAGCTTTGGATGTCGTACTGAAATGCTGTAAATTTTTATAAATATATATCCGTAAATCTCCGATATATTCTTCTGACGAAAGCTCATCATTGCACATTTTGTATAAATACTTACCCAGTACTTTAAATAATTATTGTTTTAACATAATTTTTATACTTGAAAACATCTTGAAACGTCATACCAAGATAATATATCAAAGTATTTCACTACATGGCTCCCTTACATTAAAGTATCAACAATTTGCCCAAGCAAATTCCCACAGTAATAAAATTAAGTTTACAGTTTTATTGCTGTAACTACATTACAAGCAACTTTATGCTGAAGTTCGTGCACTTAACACTTTATACTTTAATTGTGCAACTGAATATCCGATCAAAGTTTTAGAATTGATGAGAAGATTATTGCTATGTTATCAATACTCTTCACAAATTAAATAACCAGTCAAAAAATATTTAAGAAGCTTTTTATATGCGAATTAAGAACTGCAGTATAACGATCATCATACTTGATCTAAAACAAATTGAATTGAAAAGTCGATCTTACGTCAGTCATAATCGTATTAAGACGTCAAAACTAAAGCCGAAACATATAAAATTGCATATTCGACTTCAACGCTAGGTCAAGAGCGTAACCCTGCTAGAAATCAAGTTGAAAAAGAACTCGTTGCAGCAACACAACTGCATTTAAACCTTGATATCGATTGTTGCAGGTACTGGTGTTGGTTTCCTTCTTGGCAATAGCTGCAGCAAGGCCAAGTCCACAGCTAAGCAGTTATGGGAGCGCTGCTATTACGAAGTTTTTCAGTGATCTTAACCCGTTTGGTGGATACAAATATGCGTAAGTATTGGAGAATCTATACATTTGGAAGCTTAACAGATATCAGAGCACATCAATGTTTATGCTCCATTGTTTAGATTTTGCAACTAGTGCTAATATTAACGACAGAACAAGCCTTTTGTGACTTATTTTAGACCTCAGAATGCCATTTGGACCTACCACGAAAAATGTCGAATGTAATTTTTAAATTTTGTGAAAATAATGATTTTATTTCTGCAAGGAAGTACTGTTAAGTATTGATACACGTTTAAAAACTAAAAATATTTATATTTATTCCAGTTGTTTACAGTTATCTGTCTATAATATTTTGACCACACGAAAAATTGTCTGCTTGTAAACGTCTACCATTACTGTTGCAGTAGTAATCATCAGTAATTCAATCAAAATTATTGAAACAAGATGACCCGTGTATGTACTTTCAATCTTAAAATTCATTGAAGTTAAGAAACGGTAATATCTGAGTCTAATATTATGAATATGTACGAATATAAATTACCAAATAGAAAAAAAAATGCTTTTGCACAACAAAATTTGTTGCCTGCTATAAATTAATTTATCAAGCGATGGCGGTTGCTTTATTCGTTTAAAAACGTGTTGTGTAACGCATGTTATTTGGAAGTAGGTGTGTTGATATATTGAATGTCGAAATGGAAGATGTTTCTTGCGCACTTTCTTGTATTATTTACATGCAAGCTTGCCCAATAAAAACATTTATATGACAACTACTATTCCCAAAAATAAGCATATCTAGACATTACCAACAGTATCTACAGCATACATGCTAGCTTCTACAGTGAAATTAAGGACTGAACATTGCGAAATAGAACATCCGCTTACTTTTAAGGTGAACAGCCGATTACTACAAGTTGTTTGTCGTTTGTTTCTATATCATTAACATGCACTGCTTTTTCGTCTTAGTTCGACAACACTGATGTTATTTGATGGCTACTGTTTCCGACCGTCCGTAGAGTGGATTTAAGACTTTATGTCCTGATAGCCATTATTTTCAGGGTAGAAACAAGTGACGGCTTCAAAAAGGAGGAACAAGGGGACATCAAGGATCCAGGAACAGACAACGAATCTCTTGTAGTGACAGGATCTTACAGTTACGTCGGAGATGATGGAAAAACTTATGAGGTTAAATACACAGCTGACGAAAACGGTTTCCAACCCGAAGGAGAACATATTCCGCCATCCGCTGGTGTTAAGAGACCAAAACTGGGAATTCCTTCTGCAGCCGTGGCCTCCTTGGCTGGTTAGGTTAAGAATGTAAATATCTGAGTACAAAACATTACTGCCTCTGTGAAACGCTGCCCACAAAAGCCAAAAAAGACTGTGTATAATAAATGTATGTTTGGTAAATGCATACTGCCATGTAAAAATAAAACAGTAATAGACCTTAAGATGTAATTGGTTATGTTTTAATCATACGGAAAGATTTATCATTATTTAGATTGTTTTGTTATGGGGAAAAGCCTGTCATAGGACGTCTCAAKATTTTTCTTCAGATCTTAATAACMTTATTATTTATCTGCTTTTGCCACATTTAAATCTCTACCTCGATCTCTACAGCTATAAATTATTCTTTTCCTTCCCCTGCCAGCACATTTCGTGTTATTTTATATAAAAGCACGTCAAATTCTAGTTAACACTGCTCTGCATTAAAAATTAAAGAATCAACCGTTCTCTTCAGTTACCTACAGACGATATTTCTGCAGGTCAGCAGAAAGTATAATCCATTCTTATTGTATCTAAAACTAACTATATAAATTCCAAAGCAGTTTAATGACATTGTGCAATATTTAAGCAGGAAGACGATGGGCCGAAATAGGCATTCCTTGACATGCTATAATGAAACGAATTAATAATTATCGTCGGTTTATTGGAAACCTTGGCTGACTAATTATAATGATACACATTCTAAAATGTGTGAGAGGCTTAGAAACACGCATGTACTTTCAAAAGATATTGTTTTGCTTTCGATAGCTTCGGCCATAAGCCGATGATGATCAACTTGGACAAATGTGGTTCTGCAATGATTGTCTGAAAATTTAGCCTTCTTTGGTAGCTTACGATCTAAACATTCCGAATATGCTTATAACTTGCTGCAATCCTGCTGTGTTGTACAAAAAATTAGTTAATAGTAAAAGGTTTGGTGGCCATAAGCGTTGTTGGAATATCAAATAATATTCAGACAACGGCACAAAACCTGATGTGCTATTTGATGCAACAACAAACAAGTAGATTACAATAAATGCATTTGGCAAGTAGCAGGTAGCGTCATCTTACGTACAAAGCTTTATAGATATCGTCTCTAAATCTGCAAGATTGCTGATTGACGTTCACTGCCGATACGAAGTGTTGCCTACACGCTGTAATAATCTTAACTATATTTATTTACATCTTTGTATACATTGCACAAACATATCCCAATTACAATTTCAGTTATTTTCGTTCTCATAGGATTAAACTCCAGCGTTGCCGGGAATGTGCACGCCCGTCGGTCTGAAACCATTTTCGTCGGCAATGTAACTAATTGTGTACGTAACTCCGTCTGTTCCAACGTAAGAATAGGAACCCTGAACGACCAAAGCTTCCTTCTCAGAACCTGCATTTTTCAGCTCGGCTTTTTCCTCCCTGGAAACCCCATCACTTGTTTGATATCTGTAAATAACGTGGGTTGCGTTAACAGCAATTCTTTCAATATTAAACTGCTTCTAGAGATCTTTTTCAATGTTAAATTTAATGTTTCCATCATACTTGGTGTTTTTTAACACTATACATTTACGAATTGAACAGTAATCGCTTTGTTAAGAAACAGCTTAATACACATTGCGTTTTGCAATACCTGCTTGAATTTTTTTGTTAATGATTCGTTGATATATTATATGGAAAATGGATCGCTATTTTACTCTTTATTAGAACAAAAGGTTCTCTTAAATATAGAATATTATTTATATAATTTGTGTTACTATCTTGTAAATGTATAAACTAAAATATACCACTATAATACTTTTTAGCGGAAAGCACATTGCCAAAAGCTTGGTGAATATTCTGAATTCTGTAAAATTATAAACATATGTTACAGTAAACTCCTTTCATTTAATATAGCAAACAACGAGAAGAGAACAGGTACTAAAAGTTGCGTGCAACAAAGTATATTTACGTATATACTTTAATTAGCCTATAGGTATAAATGATAGCTTAGAGCGTTGTTTAACCAAATCCAACTAGATATACATTCAACATACAAACAAGAGCTTTAACAAGAGATTTCCCATGTATCGCATTTTACCACAGCCGGAAAAGTTGTCTTCTGGGAGAATTTTGCGTAACGGCTAGAGTCACGATAAGAAGTAAAAGAAAACTTACACGAAATGATAGTTTCCTACTCCAATATTATTGTTCTCCTGTTGCAATATGGTAGCACTCTGGGGATTTCCCTGGTTTTCGTGTCTTTGCCGCTGTGGATAAGCTGCCACTAGGGCAGCAATCGTCAGATGTAGAAGTAACTGCAGATTTGAGGAGTTTTCAGATTTGTTCAAATAACACTGTGAATACGTACCAGGTACATTTTGGTTGTACGGCACTGGGTAAGAACGAAAACTGTGGATGGAATAGCTGGAACAGGTGCTTTTATAATGAGAAACATGGCAGATTTCCTGTTGCCACTGTGCGTTGCATTGTTTCTTTTGCCAAATACAATAACAAGCGAATATTTGATGTGTACCTCGATAAATATCTCATTTGCATTCGGATCTCTTTTTGACACGACTCACATTCGATATGTGGTAACTTTGCAATCCCTTGAAATAGGCAATATGGATAAAAACGTTTCATCGTTGTACACAGTACTACATAAATTGATAATAAGTTCGTTAAAGTAGATATATACTATGCCTGTCTATAGCTGACTGTTCATGTTTTCATGGAAAATGCACATTTAAAGAAAGCAAACTGATTCTAATAAAATCATTATTGTCTATAGTCACCTATGGCGTTCTGATAAGCCAAAATTAGTAATTATGGTTCAAAATGAGAGTTTATACAAAAAAGAACTGATCGGCATTGTTGTTATTTTTTATGTCTGCATACTGCTTATTGCTGTCACGAATTTACCTTCAAATCTTTCCTAATACAACGAACTGGACGTATTTAATACGAAAATTCCACTAAAAGGCAATATGTGATGAAAAACAAAGAAACTGAGTTGAGTTAGTTGTTATTGCTATTCTAATCGGGCCATTAGTATTAATAAAACAATCGTCTAAAGGATTCTTCTTCTTCTTCTTCTGCTTCCCTCAGTAAGCAGTTTAAGCATTGTTTATGAGAAAAACTTACAGTAATGATTCTTTGGCAAGTATTGCCTTATATAAAAGAAACGGCTGAACAAATCTGTTGAATATTTAAATAATGTTCTTATCATACGATTTAAGCCATCTAGTTCTGTTATTCCAAGAGTGTAAACAGCCACAGGGAACGCATAACTACTAATGTCTCTTGTTCAGTCCATCCCCCTGTGTTTATATCGTTAATTCTACATTTTATCTGTACCAAAATTCATTTTTATGTCGACACTAAAGACCATTAGTTATTTTTATGAGGTGTTCAAGCTTTTTGCAGGTTTCTGTGAATAACTTAACATCGTCCATATGAAATAGGTGCTGCTTTCTCGTACTTGAGAATAGCTCCCACACTCGTCTACTCTTACTTTCATTTGGGTTTTCGTGCCGGTGAAATTAGGACTGTGGGCCGTCTGCAGAAAATGTGGCACGAGTTCTTAAACCGATTAAAAATGAAAACAATAGCTGTAATGCATCCATCCAGAAGTAGGTCGCTGGAAAGATTTGTAGGAGCCGTGTCGTATAAGCTCGAAGGTAGTCTAAACAAATAACTTCGCTTACAAATATGGGTACATTCATAATAACAACAAATGTATTTAAAAAAAGACTAAAATTGGTGTAGTTCGTTTAACGTCTGGTCTTTTCAAAACTGGCGTCAATTTTTTATGACAGTCATATACAAAGACAAAAACGCAGCCGGTGTTCCATTTTAGCTCATAGTTGATAACTTGCAAATCACCTAAATATAGTAATAAATGTATGTTGAAAGTTTACGGAACTTCTAGTGTTTTGTTATCTAGTTTAGAACAAAATTTTGCTTGTATGCTCAAAAGAACGAAAGGGTGCGTAAATAAACTAATGATACAACACGTTTACAATGACTATGTGTACGTCTAACATATAGTTTCTAGTTAATGGCAACGAACAATGAATATCGGATAATGACGTGATGGCAAACGAGTGGCTCAGTTTTATAGATGATTGACGAATATGTCAATTTACGGTTTTACATGAGGTATGGTTACGTTAAACGGTGTTTTTGGTAGCCTAGCATTAAGGAGCAACGACCTACGTAAAACATTTAAACGAAATTCAGGTTCCCAGGAAAGTTATATATCCTAACAAAATTTAAGTGACAATAATAATTACATTGTAATATTTGATGTACTTTAAGTTTAAGTTTAAGTTAAGTTCTTGGTGGTCCCCCTTGTGTCCAGTTGTCGCAAAGGTTCAAAGTCTTGTATAGGCAAAAGGTTTCCGTTTGCATTTTCACAAACCATTAAAATGATGGTGGCACGAGAGTGCTGGACTCTTTCCACTGTCTTTGTGTTCCTAGGCACCACCCTCCCTTCCTGGAACCAGGATCGTCAGTCACGTTCGTCTCGTCATAATTATAAAGGTTTGTGCTCTTTATTTCATTAACTACCAAGTCAATATTGTAGAAAAAGTCCAATATATCATAACGATCAACATATGATCTAGATCTTTTTATGTTTGAAGCTATCTTCTAGGCTCAAATTGTTCTTCTTTATGAAGAAATGTAAAAAATCAGGTCCTGGACAGTTGTTTTTGAATATTCGAACAGTTTTTCCTTTTTTTGTTACGTCACGAATGATGACACCCAATGTCCTTGCAATGACGCCCTGTTCTTGAACACCTAACACAGTTTGACGATCAACTGCTTTGGGGTGAGGGTTCCTCGGAATAGTCGCGGTACTTTCTTGCTCCCGGAGTTCTTTTGTAGGTACGAATCATGTTTAGCTATAAGCAAAAGAAAGTCTACTCAAAACCCCCAAAAAGTAATTAAAAAAAAATCTGAAAAACGAAGAAATCCGCCAATGCTCGGTGTGTGCAAGTAGCCCCTATTTACGGTAATCTAGACCTTACCGTGAGATACAATTGGTACAAAAATACATTTATTAAAGTAATTGTAGAGTGATTTATTTAACAAAAATATATTGTACAAAACGGCAACGAATCAACCTCGTAAAGAGGGACAATAGGAACCTTCGATCGAAACATATACAACCACTAACAGTCCATTTTGTGTAGTCTTCTTATCCACGCGCCAGACTGCTCAGTTACCTACTGGTATGAACCGTATTCGTGCCCGCCCTCATATTCTTCGTGTACTTGCGGGGTGTGCTGATGCTGAGGTACCACTTGCTGGTAATATTCGGGCTGCTGCTGTTGGGGGCGAGCTATTGCAGCCAAAGCCTTCAGGTTTTCGTGCGGGAGCGMCGGTGGAGTTGGTAAGTGGGCACCTTGCGGCTGGAAGCCGTGCTCATCAGCGATGTAAGAGAGGGTTATGGGGCGACCCTGCTCATCGTGGTAGGTGATCGTTCCCTGCTGCACGAGGGTTTCGCGCTCCTTGTCGCCTTTGTTCTTTATGAATCCTTGTTCCTTGGCTTGAATTCCATTCCCGGTTTCATAACTGTGGATAGAACAAATGATGATATTTTGATATTGTACATCAAAATGTATTAATAAGTTTGATTTAATAAGCTATGCCTTTTATTATTTCTCTCGGCGCAAGTATTCGGACCTTAAAAGATGATGCTGGTGAAAAAGGATGAGAGCATCAGCTGGAATGGAATGGAATGCTCTGTTTCTATAAAACACACTATAGCAACCAAATTTTGTAGATAATATTTTGCACTCAGGACTAACACATATTCTAAGAGTACACTTCAATCTTTTAAGAACACAGCTTGCTTTTTGCTGTTTTTTCTAAACTCCACAACTGAAAGATGCTAGAAGAAGATCTGCTTGAGGATTATCCTGCCGTACTATCCACTGTTTTGAAGGGACAAAAATATGTCTCAAAATTTACGCAAGTTGCATGAACAATGTTGACGAATAATTTCTGAAATTGACTGATTCATCATGCTAAAAAGCCTGGAGCTTAGATGATATTATTAATTTAATTTGGTATACCCTGTACATAATCATTCATTTCATTCATTTAAACAGCTTTTGGTTCCTAGAAGTTAGATTTTTCAGTAAGTAATTTTTATGTGATGTCATTTTTGCCAGGGTTCCGAAAAAAATGCCTATGGTTCTTTTGGATGAAAGAGCATACTCTGAGGCTAGTTATTTGTTTAAATCTTTACCGCTTTTAATAATTAGTGAGCAGAGCCGTTCAATTTTGCATATACATTTGTTAAACGTGAGAAATTTACTGTTCAAATGATTACTTCAGCGTCAGTGTGTATAAACGAAAGTGCTATTGGCCAAATACTATTCGACATAGATATCTTTTCAGGGAAAACTATTTTCTAATAATTGTGTTCGCTTTCACGACATATGCCAGGACAAGTTCGCAGATGACCACACACAATTATTGCTTAGAAAGTGAACTAAAATGATTCTTAGCTTAGCGGAGCCTTATACCTAAAATGGAAGAAAAGGATCGTCATACATATTCTTGCCAAAGTCGCCAACTGCTCATTTGACGTCAATGAATGAATGAATGACTCAATAAACCGCAGTCTGAGATATAAATTATAGGAGATAATGTAGCAGTCTTTTGATGTCGAACATGTTATTGTACTTTTTATATTTGTACGGATATCTATGAGTATAAAAGTTAAAACGCAACTAAATGTAAGTGCATGAGTATCCTGTATGCAAATGTGTTTTGATCTATTGTTAGTTTCTTAAGATAATATCTCTTGGAATGTTAATTAGTTATCGTTTACATTTCTTTGTTAAACTTCGGCGCTATTTCATTTATACTTGATACTCACCTGAATTGGTACCCACCATGGTGCTGATCATAGTTGTGCTTTAATATGGGTATGGGAGATGTCCTGTATTCATGTGCATCATATTGTGGTGCTGGTGCACAACTTACTACTGCTACAAGAGCTACCAGAGGAACTATCTGAAAACCAAACTAAATATAAACCTTGCATAAATTCACCTCACTGAACTGTACATTGTCTGACGATTTGTCTTCAAAATACATAACCAGATGCTCTCAGATGCAACGTCAACATATCGGGATCATTTAATAATGATACTTCTATAAAGCATTAGCTTTACCGTTACAGAAATAATGATAATAATTACAATTCTGGTAAATTCCATTTAAACTCATTTTTTACTTTGAAAGTCCAAGCACTAGTCAACAGTATCGAACAATAATTGCATTCCGTTCAAATTTGTAGTTAGAGCGGTACATTGCAGGCAAGTAACAAATGTAAAGCTTGATTTTGTCAAGTTTTAGCTTATATCAGTGATGAACTTCATAAGTAAATATGGTGTTTGCCATTTGCTATGAAAACAGAAATGTGACACTAGTCGAAAGGACTGGGTTGTGAATGTATAGACACCAAGGGAGCGGTTATAATATAAGAAGGATAATTATAATTCAAGAAAAAGAAACATGCAAAATATTGTGTACTCGAGGTGTTGCCTAGTGGCAAAGGCATCATCAGCAGTTTCAAATTATCAAATTCATTGGCCAAACACGTTTAAATTTGCCATAGATGTTAATGGGACTTGATCCATCTATTAGTATCGAGTCGTATTTACACAAAACAAAAAATAAAAGTGCTCAGTATAGATGCAGATATCAAATAGTACCTATACATTTACTGCTTCCCAGGAATGCTTTGTTCCTTTTGCAACTTAGTCTATAAATGAGGAATGTGATATATGTACCGAAATTAGCTTGTATTTATAATGCTAGAAATTAAATAGAAAAGTGCCATGGAAATGTTGCTCGTCTACGGCTACAAGAATAGCGTCTAGATGATGTATGTCTACTCCAAAAATATATATTGATATTACATGAGGACGAAAGCCTACAGCCTAAAAACACTACCCATTATAGTAGGTACTGCAACTTATTAGATATTGCTACGGATTGACATAGTTACAATATGGTTACTTATCGAATAGCCTTACGTATAATACATTTACGTACTAAAAAGCTTAATTGCAATCAATTTCTGCTAAGCTAAACTGCATTGGAAAGTTTTTGAGCAGAACACATTTTTGTTCATCTATTCATTACTCCTGCGATATACCTACTATTCAAATCTAATCATATCGTCCAGTTAAATTGAATAATTAGAAAACTAATACAGTACAGTTTACCACGAAAACCATAAAGTAATCAGATTATTACAATATAATCATTTCATAGTGCTGTGCTGGATAACTCTACAATATGTACAAACACGCTCCAGAACTCTACTTACGAACAGGCACATCTCTAACTCCAAAATATCCTACAACCGCACCGAACGAAATCAAAAACTGCCACTGTTCCGCGTTAACTTCCCTTTTATATGGAGCGCGTGCCAGCTTAATTTCACAGCGAAAAAAGAAATTAAACCTCGCGACAAATGCACCAGTTGGTAGGGTAGGAGTGGGCAAATTTCTTTCTTGTGGGTTGTGGCGTGTTTGGTTTTAACGGACGACAAAAATTTGGCAACAGAAAAGAATGTTTCTTACGAGTGCGGAATTCATTCGTTGCCACTTTGATGTATTAATTAAGTTACCAACTAGAGCATCAAAAAAACAATGTGAAGTCGAAACAAGTTGCGGCATTTTTTTTGGATGTGTAGCCCACAGCAATCACAAGGACGTTTGATAAATAAGCCTGCAGACATAGTACGTCTTTTTTTTACTTCCGAAAACGTTTTTCAAACAGTGTCCCTAATCAATCAATAGTTTTTATAAATATATGAACATTTGTTGCTGTGGACAAATTGATGATTGGTTATACTATTATTGCTAATGTATCAATATAACATTCACACACACACACATATCTTTGCTTTATACTTGATTGCTTTTTTACTTATAATATGCACTAGCGAAGATTTGTGCGCCCCATTAAACAAGCATGACCTACTAACGCAGCCGCAAAAATTTTATGCATATGCGTGTGCGTACACACAACTTTTCCCACTAAACATTAGAAGATACACATCTATAAGTTTAGCTTTCCATAATTCGACACATTAGCAGCAAGGCAAAGAGAATTTCATTATCGAATGTGCACACAACTTTGACAGGATTCCAGAGTTTAGTGCCTATATTTTATTAAACATTTAAAAATACACTTTCACTGATCGTTTAAACTTTCTTGTAACGTAATAAAGCGACTTATTTTTCATGTGTTAATTACCAATTAATTACAAAAACTCGTTAAATTTTTGTGAATAATTCACAGGTTATTTTTAAATAGAGACATGTTTGAAAGCATGAACTTTTTCAATACATTTTTTAGTCGCCATTGCTCCGGTTAACCAAATGGAATTTATCAGTCTATTTATTAGCGACAATCTTATACATATGTGTAACACCAAGCTGTTTTCTAACAACAACGAAGGCTTAATATTCAGACTTTATAAGAGAGGTAATTTAATTTGATAGACGTGTATTTTAAATCAATATACAAAGATAGCGGGGGTTTGACTAAAGCACACTTTGGATATAATGTTTATTATTATCTTTAATTTTTTAAAGGCATTTCTATAATCTACCATCGTTGACAATATGAAATGAACGCATAAAGGATTTCGTATTTTGTGGTTTGTTTACTGCTAAAATGTACATACACGTACATATAGTTTTTCAATCATTATCCCCACTAAATGATCTTGTTAGATATCATCGGTAGATTGACTTTAAATAGTGCTCCTTTCTTACTTTATCCTTATTGATTAACTAAAGGTCTATAACATATACTAATTTAACTTGGGATTATAGTCTCCCAAATTGTATTGTAGTAGGAATCTGCTCTTTATTCTAGTGCCTCTAAGTATTTCGCCTGTTTGATCATAACAGAAAAAAGTTGCTTAGAGCTACCTATATGTTTGTGTTGGAATTACGGAACACAAAAATCTTAATGATGTTGTAGAAAAAGTGTGGCATAGTTTCTGCACCCGAAACAATTGGGAATGTAATATTGCGAATACCTCCGACTCCCAAAAACAATTGCGCGCTTGTTAGAATCGTTAAAGTAATTCACTATTGTAATGGACAGTGTTCTTGTGGTTGTCTTTATTCTAAATATTACAAAAATACATATATATACAAAAGCATACGAAGACATTAAGTTAATGTACATATTTAATGCTTTTTTGGATAATGCGTTTTGATGGTGGCCTGTTTTCGTGTTGTCCGGAATACCGGTTTGAAAAAGCTTGCTGCTACGGAATCAATATTTTGCAATCCGTTATTAGATTTCGGCTTTTCAGTAGCTTTTTTCGGCGGCGGCCGTTGCTTCTTTGCACTAACGTTTGAGGCTTGTGCTTGGTTGCTCTTTCCACCAGCTGATACGATATGCGATCCCGTTGGTTGAAAACCWTTTTCWTTTGCGATGTAATTGACCTCTATAACTGAACCATCTAACGCGGTATACTGATAGGAACCGCGAACTTCCATCGCTTCTGTTTCTTCATTTCCTGCGTTCTTGAGCTCTCCCTGTTCCTCTGCAGTTATTCCATTTCCAGTCTCATAGCTGAAACCATAAAATAGGATTATTAAAAAGAAGGGGGAACACATTTAAAAAAAATTATTGTGACTAGTGTAAGGACGTTAACATACCGGTAAATGTCGTTGGAACGCACTGGCGAGCAACAGCTTGTGGTTCACTTTATGTACGAACAGTCGCAAACTACCAAACGGAAGCATCAACGATCTTATTCACAATGACCCCAAACAGCATGAAAATGTAACCTGTTGACTTGGCTTTAAGCATTGGTTGAGTTCATTTAGACGCATTTACTACGATTTTTTAGTTTCTGATTTCTAACGAGTATTTTTTATACCAATATCGACTTACTTAATTCCAGAAAGTACAATAATGCTGAACTGCAATAACGAATCGTGGATCGCGCGCACCTTTGTCTATAAATGGGTCCAAAAATCATTGGCTTATCTCACGTTATTGTGTGGGAGACAAACGCTGAACTTTATAGCCAGGTTACAAAAAGTGAAACGGCTCCGCAGATGTCTTAATAGCAACCATTGTGTTGACTGTTTCTATTCCTTATTGTTGGCTTCGATCGTGATAATAAAATTTGCAGGTTTTAATACAAGGTATTATCGGCAGATGTTACAATCAGATAATATACAGTAAGGTGAGTGAAAATGGTGATACGTACGAAAGCGCTTAAGAAAGTGATTCTGTGACATACTGCTGTCTGGACCGAATTGTTAACTGAGTGAATGAAATGTCCGCTAGGCTAGGAGCATTTGAGTTACTTGCAAACGAGACCAAATTTCCTAAATCATACTAAACAATTGAACCTATAACTAAATAGTTAGGAGTTTCTTGCACTTTAAAGCAATTACTAAGGAAATAAGGAATTGTTAGACCCAGCTTTTCTATTCAATTTCCTGAGAGGGGTATCATATAATTACAATTGTTGTAGCAGCAACAGGATATATAATTACAATTGTTGTAGCAGCAACAGGATATTTTATATTAAATACCATCCAAATATCAAGACAACCGACAACCCATTTTCATAGCGTTTTGCAAACAGACTGCAAGGAAAATAATGAGATTTTGGAAAGTGGTTGTAGGGGCACCTAATGCTAAAGTAGTTCAATCGAACGGTTTGTTTTGGGTTTTGAATTTTTACATATTTAGCGGTGACTGGTTGAAACTCTAGTTTATCGACTAGAATTGGTAGCTTGTACTTCCTTAGAAAACCAAAAAAGCAAAACGCAGGATGTTCGGCGAAAGCAGATATGTTCTAGGGTGCATACACAACAAGGGAACAATGTTCATAGAATTTTGTTTTCCAGAATGGGGCACAAGACAACTATTTAAGTTGAACAAGTTTATTTACATGATCATGTTCATGTAAGCATAACCTAAACTATTAAGTGCTTAATTTGAGCATCTTTATCAACTGTTTTTGTAATTATATGAAAACAATGTTTATTTTAAGGGTGAATAGAATATACAAAATAATTATTATAACATAAAAAACAGCATGCCATGTGCAAACCAAGGCTCACAAGTATTCAACTAAGTCTACTTACTTCCAAACGTATGCCCCATTTTCTGGATTTGGACCTTCAATTCCGAACTTAACAATAGGAACAACTGATTTTTCCGTGCTCTCGCCACTAGTCGCATTTAGAACGAACAGCAACAAGACAGCCTGCGAATGAGCAGAATATTTGTATTAATCGTGCCACAAAAAGCTCTACTGCAAATGTTTACCCGCACCACTTTCATCTTGCACACCACCGGGAAAAACAGACTGTCAACTATGGAACCGTTTGGAAAAAAATGTATTTATACCCTACACCCAGTCATCCCTCCTAAAACGATGTTAGTATGCTACAAATTATAATTACGCACCTATACAACGGCTGAACTTTAAGCGGCGTTATGAAACGACTCAGTTCCACAAAGTTCCAATTTATTATTATTTAAAAGCAGTGGCGTGCCAGAGATCTAGAGCGTTAAAACTGTGGGTGTGAGAGCACTTATAGTATCTTTGCTATTCATGCTGCTGGGAAAGCATCGTCGTAACAAGCTTTTGTTTGCGGTTCAGTTTAGTTAAGTGCATGGTATTTGTAACAGAAATTACGTAAATTTTAATTTATATTTTTGGACATAAGTTAATACAAACGTGACTAAAGTGAACAATTATCGACTCCAATCCAGAGGAGCACAGTCTATTTGCTATTTTAGCGTTCACGTAAAGAGATATTTATAGACATTCCAAATTTGAATGTTTTCTGAAATTCTTCATTAATATTGATCAGCAAACTATCACTGCTACATATAAACTAATGACTACCACTGCATTAGCTATCTCCCTTCTGAGACCGCAAGAATAATGCTTGACTAGTATAACTTTGGCGATGTGTATCGCACAAAGTTTAATGGTAAAAAAAATTAGAATTGTTAGAATTAGAAACTATGATTTATTTATTTATGATATTATCCTTACCTATGTAGATAATTGTTAGTGTTAACTTTTATTACGTTTTCTTTTAATTTGTTGGTTAATAAAATTTAAAAGAAAATAAACTGATAAACTTGTTGAACTACAATATACCAAGGCCCATAGTGAATCGGTACCTGCAAGGTATACTGCTCGATCGTATAAATAAGGTTTATCAGCTTTTCAACGAGCAAAAAAAAGCTCCGCGCATATAAAACACTTAATCTTTTCAGTAATGCCCCCTTTTCATAGCAACATCTTTGTTATAAAAGTGGGAATCAATATCCCCAAGTAATTCACCAAATTGACAGTTCTCACAGTTGTTTTGAGTGGCAGCCGGCAATAATTATTGCTTTGAGCATACCAGATGTTGAACTAGAGTGGACGGATACCTTTTAAATGTGATTTATGCTATAGCACTCGTTTTGAAGAAGCCTACTTTGGCCACTTTTACAAGGTCCAGGTAGGTACCACTTCATCTGTTTACTTCCTACTTATCAGATAACCTTTATAAAGTTAAGCATTTGAATAATATCGTCGAGGTGGTCCATTATGTAGGGTGTCTGAGACGAGGTCTGAGAGTTTGCAGTTATGTGTGCATTGCCATTAATTGTGACACAGAATGTTACTTCACGTGTTGAGAAAAAACAGTTCGCCTTTTAAATTAATGTTKCAATTTGTTAACTGTTATTTCCATTTGAAACGTGTTAGAACTGATTATGATGTATAATTATTAGTTTTCAAAACAGGTATTGTCAAAATACAAATATCCGACTGAAAAATTTGTTTCTTCCTGTTTGGAAAATCTTAATTTACTATCTTTATAACACATAGACTATATAATCACTCACTATTAGTGCTATTTATAAAAAGAAGCAAAAGGTATTGTATAACAATGTCATTAAACTAAACTTTATGTTATCAGACAATATGTTAAAACCTCCTTTTCAAAATTATGGATAAACTACTGAAGAGTATCGAAAAAGTTTTGAAACTAAAATGATCTTTATCAAGATAATCACTAATAAGAAGAAAAGGAAGGTACTTTGAAAACAATGTATTTAATAAATCGATAACTTAAATTCTAAGCTGCGTAAACGATAAATAAATCTCCTATGGCAAATATAAACAAATCTACAGCTATACTCAAATTCCCAGATAATAATACATTTTATGAAAAGTGTAATAATAATAAAATCTTAATAGTATACATAGAGTTTTACTGCTTTCCTTGCATGACAACTAGTAATGTAGAAGATAAAATTACAACTCCTCTAAACTTCATCCCTTTTAACTGAATGTAGTTATACATTTGCCCCCTTCGGTACTACACTGGTTACGCCATTGTTTCTGATCGTGCTGCGAGCATTTAAAGAATCGCCCAAATGAAATAACAACGTGTGAAATAATAGGGCTTTCAATTCTGCGTGCCTGCGCCATGGATGATACAAAACAATGTTGCAATGTGGGACCTTTAAAAATGGCACGTATGTAACAATTTGTCTAGTGCAGCGTTGTAAGTACTTGCCATTGCCCCCGCATTATGACGGTTGCTTCTGAAGAAGGGGCGGACCCACCGAACGAATTAAGCAATTCGCGCATTCCTTAATGAAAAGACTTCATTGTGATGTTGTTAATTCGTCCACCTCATATGGAGGTCTCATAATTACCATCAAATTTCTTTTCATGCTGACTTGTTATTGTCAGAAAATGTGCCTAGTTACTTGATTGCGTAAAAATTAATTAACCTCAATTTTTGAGGAATAAAAATTATCAAAGGGAGCGGATAACGAGAGGAGCTTTAACAAAAGCAAAACGATTTTGCCTGCAGTTAGATAAGTACGCATTTTAATTAAGTTGTTGACACTAAAAACTATATAATATAAAGCATATCCTTTGTATATCTAACGATAATGCATTGTTAATTGTTTATTTAACTAAAGGCTATAAGAGATTATATGTGTTAATTTCCTGCAACAAGAACAAACTCAAGTCCGAAACTGGCAATAAAAAACCTATTCGTTCAGTAGTACACTGTGTTGACATCTGAATAGTAGCTCCTGAGCTGTGGAACATGTCACTGAACTTGAGTATATTTTACAATTAAAAAATAGCTAGAAAACCTTACATTGTGGGCACATCTTTATTTACAAAACAGGATATTCCACAGTTTTTCATCCTAGCATTACCTGTTTTATACTTTTGTTGTTACTCTATCCAGTTTCTGTTCCAATTACAACTAAAAACACCTCCTTCATTTGGCTTATATGAACCTTCGACATTTAATTCTGCAGTTTATTAATCGAATTGTTTGTATTGTGTACTTATTGTTCAAAGAGATATCAACTTTTTTACTGATTATTAGTTGTTATACGATTAATGGATCACAATTCTATTGCAAGTAAAGTGTCACACAATACATTTTCCTTTTTTTTGTTATATAATAAACGTTTGTCACTACAATATGCTATTCGAGTGCAAGTAGCAACGTTTTCAAATGCCAAAAACGGATTAAGATTACAAGTCTAAAAATCCTACTACCTTCATGTCTGTATATTTTGGACTTTTATGTCTACACTCACAAAAATCAAAAACTGTTTAAATTAATAACCATAAACAAGGAACATTTTCCCCCATCTCTGGCAACATGCGATATTTTTAAGAAGTCTCCCTTTTATAGTGGCCAAATGTTTTTTAATCGGTTTCTTGTCGGTCAAGCAAATTCATTCTGAGGAGCTCTTTAAAAAATAGTTGCTAATTATATTATACGAAAACTTCTTTTACAATATTTGCGAATTTGGCGATTCTTTGGATGACCTGTGATATTAACTGTATTAGCTGGATTTTATCTGTTTTGATTATGACCTGTACATTTGTTTTGATGTATTGATATTAAATAAAGGATTTGGATGTGGAAAATAGTATAAATAAAAATTTCTAGTGACATTAGTTTAAAAATTTTAAATTCTGATATGCCGTTTTTTTCAAACAATTTAGAGAACGTAAAGTTTTCCATGGATGAACAGCAGATGTACCATGAGTGACTTTGATCTCGACTAGCAGAAAAGTAATCGCCTTAGATAAAACATTCAGTGCGAATTGTGAGCGGTTCACCAAGATAGCTCATCAAACAATATTAATGGTCGATTAATCTAAACTTTGATGTCCTATTCACGTTTATGATTTTATGGTGGCAATTTCGATGAAAGCACGAAATTCATACTAGAAAGTAGTTGGTGGTACAGTTTTGGAGCGCACTCTGCGTTATGCTAAAGAAGATGCTTATTGTTACACTCAAAATAAGATTAAATTAATGTATTAAGTGTATATTTAATATGCAGCTTATGTCCACAGAATTCCACTCCTGATCCTTGACAGTGGGTACTGTCATCAGTGGGAGCAACTTCTGTAACTGCAAATAGAAATTTACAGATAAATATCCGGGTCAGAGGGCCAGAATTGTGCAAAAATTACCTTAGGCGATAAAGGTTGCATGGGAATCATACATTTGATGTTTGTTTATTCCGCAACGTATGAAAGAATCGCCCGCCACCTGCGCACCCAAGGTAAAAATTAAATGAAAATTTCTCTCTCGAAGTAGTACTCTCGTGACGCAATCAGCAATTATACAATTGTCCAAATTCACTATCGACTAACGCAATCATTCAATTTCCCCGCTCATAAAGCCAATAAAACCTTTGCGTGTATTACTAATTGTTTATTTACACGATGAAATAATGATTTATGTACATTTCTACGGAGGCTGGGATACAGCACATATTACTAGTATCTGCCTTGCTGAGATCTGAAGGTCCTCGACTTGTACACTGGTCGCAGGAAGCTGGCCTGGGCTTCGTCTCCACCTTCGGCAACCGTAGCTGCAGCTTCCTCCGCCGGGGCGGCCTGAGTTGGGGCTGCAGTCGAAGGTGGCGACGTGGCTTCGCTCGATGAGCTTTGAGCTGCAGCTGCCGCCGGAGCTGGGGCCGGAGCGTCTGCCGCTGCTGCCGTTCTCGATAAAAGCTGCGGTGCCGGTGCCGCCCCGGGCACCGAGATATGTGTTCCGGTCGGTTGGAAACCGTTCTCGTTAGCTATATATGTTACGGTGACAACTGTACCATCTGGTGCCGTATATGAGTACGATCCTCGCACTTCCAACGCTTCCAGTTCCTCGTTGCCGGCGTTCTTGAGTTCTCCTTGTTCCTCAGCTGTTATGCCGTTTGCGGTTTCATAACTGCGAAGAAGTAAAGTCAGTCTAAAGTGTACCCAAAGATATGTCGTGTTTACATTATTGATTCTTTAATAAATTTACTACTTCGTCTTCGACACGCTTGAAGCTGGCCAGGATCCAATTCTAATATTTCGAATACAGTATTTCAAATTAATGAGTAATAACAAGCCTACGATATAGTGTCTAACACAACTGAACGGTTTAATATGGAACAAAAGGAGGGAATAGTTATTTAATTGCATCCACCAGTTCCCCGTATTTGCGCGTTTTTAACAAAATTAGTTGTGTTGCTTTTCCCTAAGCATTACTTCTGATGATGGCAGCTACCGAAACAGATTACAGATTCCTCGACCTCATGGGGTTCAGGCAATAGGTCCATTCAAATAAATTTTTAGAAAGAGTTTTAAAGCAAATCAATAGCTGGTTTCATGGTACTTATAGTGGGTATTCACAAGATGTTTTCGATGGTTTTCTCTAGATGATAAGAGTGTTACGAAGCAACTTGGACCATGGATGATGAACATATAAGTAGTGATGAAAACGTTGAAATTGTGACTGATACCAGTGGTGAATTTATTGACGATGAGCATCCTTCTACTTCAAATAATCATAATTTTTAATCCGTATATTAATTTACAATCGTCAGAAGGTGCCGTGGAACAATGAAATCAAAAAAAAACTTCTGAGGTGGCATATTTGTGAAGAAGGAAAGTTATAAAAGATCGTGAAAAATCCGTATTTGAAAGTCAACACTTCTGATCAATAAGGAGAATAACATAAAATGCATAGGAAAAAAATGTTTTTTTAACAAGTGGCAAATTGTGATGGTTTCAAGAAGAATTTCAATAATGTATCCGTCATCTAGATGAGACCTGGTTTCAAAATCACGACGCAGTCAAAAAAGAAATGGGCGGTATTACAATTTTATGTGCTGGTTGGTTAAATGACGCTTTGCTGCTTTCTGAAAAGATGCTAAATACACAAAAGTGAATTACCACGAAAATTTGTCGACAGACACATGTGCACGTTTATTATCCGAAAAATTGTTCCCTAACGTAAAATATAAAGTAATAGTGATGCATAATGCAAGTTACCGGTTGCAAAAAAGTGTATAGAGCATGTAATCAGCGATTTAATTATTATTAATGCGGGCCATGAATTCAGTTATGCTTATGTTGGCGCTGATTTGTTCTTTTTTAATTTATTTATACTGGAAATGATTAATAAACATAAAAAAATTCTGGGTTACATAACTGCCAATAAATGAAAATTGAGCATACTTAAGGTAGATAATACAAATGAGCAAATCATTGATCTAGATATTTTAAAGTTAAATATAAAATTATTGAAAATGGATTTAGAAGAAATTCCATTTTGTGGTTGGACCTTCATAAAAATTAGTATATCTAACCACGAAATACAGTTATAACCTATAGGACGATGAAGGACAACTACTAAAATTCTGAATGCCCTTTTCATACACTTGAAGCCACAAAGTCGGAATTATGGTTGGGTTTAGTTCATTTTAATTTAACTTTTTTCGTACAGTTTCATTTCAACATTTGTGACGAATAAGTAAATTTTTCTAATATCTACATCGTCTAACGCAACCGACTACTACCAAGTCGACAAACTTTTCTATGGTTTTTTTTTAAATTTAAGTATTACAATGATTGTGAACACAATGAGCACAAAACTGGAATGCTTATGGGTTTGTGACTAATGACTAAATAGAGCTGTACAGCAWCATCTTCTTATGTTCTAAAGTTCTTTTTACCACTCTCAAGTAGTATTTTAATTYATCTTTCACAGCCCTCTTTTGATTTCTCGTATGTTATATGAATCAGAGTCTTCTTAAGCGTAGGTATAAGTTTTTAGATTACTACTACTACAGTATTCCCCTATTATTTTTGCTTTTTTTATTTAGATAATAATCTAGCGTTATAAAACTAGTATTGCTAGCTTGTCATTCTGTGATAAATTAAATTCGTTGTATGATCATGATTGATTTTAAAATTCCTGATTAAGTTACGGATTGTGGTTTACCTGTACTTGTACGATCCATCTGGATTCGGTCCTTCATTTTCAAGTCTCAGGATTGCTATTGGTTCTGCCCGTTCCTGTCCATAACACAGGACCACAGACGCAAAGAATACTGCAATCTGAAACAAAAAATAGTATATATAACTATCAATCCAGTTTGATTTTCCTTGATTTTAAGTGACGTGAGCATATCCAAGAAAGGGTCACTATTTAATAACACTAATCACTAAACACGTATTCCAAAAGGGGCACGCTTGCAAACACATACCACTTTCATCTCGAAGTCGTGTACAGGAAGAGCACGAGGTACTGATGCCTTCCGTTCCGAAAAATTGTACATTTATACTTATGCATGCTCATCCCTACTAAACGATGCCTAACCACATAATTGTCGTACGAATAAATGACTATTACATACACATGAACTTTAGGTGATGACGAAACTTGTATTAGAGTCGTCTCGGTCCTATTGAGATGCGTATTATTGTTATAAATGCATGCGTGGAAGCACGAAACGAGATCTGCATTGGAGAACACTGGACTCAAAGGACATATTTCCTTCCACACGGTGTCACCACGGCGATTGGCACAAAAACATTTTGCAACAATTTACTTAAAGGTTTTTAGGTAATTTATTGTTATTCGGCCGGTTTTGTAAGTCAATTATTGAAAATAATTACGGGTCTGAGACTTCTTTCGGCTCCCACCTTTTGTTGATTCAGCGGCTCGGTATCTATTTGCCATTAGTTCCATGAAAATGCAGCCGCGACTAAATATCAGTGGTAGCCATTTTTCGCTGCATTCCACAGTCATAATAGTAGACGTAGTGTGTCAGGGATGTTGATGTTCACCAAGGTACGAATCCCTATTTACTGTATAATTGTTTTCGGGAAATTGAAATGTCAGAGAAGTGAGAAGGCGTTTTGAATAGACGACCTTGCGGTAAATTAAGTTTGAGATAGCACAGACAAAATGCCGCCCTTTTCACACACTGGTTCCCGGAAACATCAGCACCAAGGATTTCAGAATGAATTATGGAGTGTTGGCTTAACATAATTTTCATTGTTTTACTGCTAGCTAGCCTCCTAACAATATATTAACCCAGACAAATTCGGGCTCCTCAGGGGTCAATATCGGAATGAAAGATAAGAAGCTGTAAATTTGTATAAACTATGATTTCGACATTCTAAGTGCTGGCTCAAACGTCGCGAAAAATATCGTCCATATTTCTTGTGGTATTCAAAGTTAAAGGTGGCAGAAATCAGTTTTTTTTTGTAAATATCACGCTTGTTTTAGAGCATTTCTTTTATAAAAAAAATCACTAGAGAGTGATGGAGATCCATAATCGAGTAGCAACATAAGATTTCCTATTTTCCTCACTGCAATATAATTAGATTTTTGTAAGATGAAACGGAATTGTATCTTACCATCACCAAATGTAGAACTAATTGTTTGTGGTATTAAAAAAGTATTTTATTGACAAAGAATGCTTCGTTAAATATGTTTAGCTGTTATGGAATTACGCGTGTCAATCACGTCAAAGAATTTAACATCTTAATTATTAGCTGTTACAGACACACGTGTTGCGGTTTGCTTTTCTGTTTTATTACTTAACCATATCAACCTTAAAGAGTTTCCAAACGTAGGCACGAACGTCATACAGGCAATACATTGTTGTTGCGGAAGATGTACATCATTGCTGACATGTGTGAGCGGTCGTACGACACCTTTGGGTAAAAAGATGCTACGACACCTTCTGTTTCGCGGTAGATAAAATTATATACAGAGCACGTAAGACTAAATAATACGATCAGGTTAATTTTAATTGTCTCTTCAGCATATCTTTATATAGTTAAATTACATCTTAACTTTCTTCATAAGAAGCTACCTAAATTATTTACTCGCTGCGTTTTTGGATCAGGATTACACAGATGACATCAGTTTTTTCCCCTGTAGTATAGTGAGTTTATATATTGAGTTGACTCTATCTGTATTTGTAATATTCGCAATAGCGAAACCGAATGTATTATTAAATCAGATTCTTAATGAAAGAAGCAATAGCCATGTGAGTTACAAAATACTATTAACACCGAGAAGCGATCGTTTGATTGCGAAAGTAGCGTTTATTTCTACTCTGTAATGAAATTTGGTAACGTGATATTTATGACATCATAACATGAGAACAGCTTGAGATCCGAAAGCATAGAGGTAGGTAGATATTCAATGAATAATTGGGGATCCACAAGATAAGATACACTCCTTCGCAATCGCTACATGCTGAAATACTATTATCGCTTAAAAGTGAGTATTCACTGTATTTCAAACACACATTATCGGATTCCAGGTTTGCGCTATAACGTTATAAATAAAGCCTGGCAAGTAATACCCGATGCTTCTTAAACTACCAGCGATGAAAATATATAAAGCAACCGATTTGAATTAATAAATTTGGCAGCCTCTCTCAAGTAATAGCAAAATTTTTACAACTGTCTGTCCCTGCTACTTGGCCATTTTGGTGGACTCAACAGTTGCTACAGAGTTATATTGACCACTCGTTAAACAATTAAATCGAAATAGCCACTAAAAGCATGAATACTGTTCAAGATTATGATACGCAAAAGAGTGCTGAGAATACTGATATTGAATTGCTGAAAATTCAAGTGTTTTGATAAAAATGAAGGGGTCAAGGATAAGCTTCAATTCCAATCAAGTAAATGAAGCAAATACAACACAATTTCATGGAAAAAAATGTTGGTAAATCAATGATTATGTTTAATATTTGCCAAAAATTTTCTAACGTGACCATCAATATATATAAATAATTTGATTACTTTATACTGTTATGATAACAAATAAAATAATTTCCAAATTTTCTTCGTAGAAAAAGTATAGTGTGCAATCTGTTTCATCAACTGATTTATATAAACGGCGTTTATAAATCTGGATACATGACATACTAATAAGTAATTAATAGACGACGTTACTTGCAGTGATGCCTATACAAAATTATAAAAAAGGCAAGACTCGATACTTCTTTAGAAGGGAGGGAATGTTTGAATATGTCACATGTAGCACGTTAAAACAAGGAGCTTTACATAACAAAACTGTTAGGATTTGTTCTTGAGACTAACAACGAATCACATATTCGCCATTTCAGCGCTATTGCTCAACTTCGTGTCACGGATTTGTTGCAGCAATGAATTTAAGAATTAACTGTAATTATACCTAAATGCCGCTGTTTGTGAGCAGTTTCACACTATTAACGGCCTTCAACTCAATCATATTTGACATCTGATCGCAGAGTATGTCATTATTTTGTTTTCTATTTAGTGCACCAAGTGATAAAGCCTGCGATTTTCCTGTTTAAGCATGATCGCGATTATTGTCGCAGACCAACAATTGATGGATTAACTGTTTTTTTTGCAGAAGTGTAAAACATAATTGCTTTACTCCAACATATTATGTAATTTGTGCTGGAACGAAAGCATAGCGACGTTTTTGCAGTCGCCGACTCTAAAGAAACTGGTGTTGCGTTTCGGTGAATGACGATGCAGTTACATGTGTTCTCTAGTGCTTGCAAGAAATCGGTTGCATTTTTATGAATATTGTTCAAATGCAGTGTAAAAACAGTAACAGTTTTAATCATTCTTGTTAAATGCTATTAAATCAGAGCACGAGATTAAAAATTACACAGCGAAACCTGTTATGTAAGCTTATTAGGATGTCTATTCACGCACACAAAAGCATGACCTTTACAAGGCAACTAGAGGTAGACGTACCTACATCTGGGGCCGCGAAGCCAATGTTATCATAGTCGTAATCAATTTGCCGTATCCTCGCATCGATTGTTGTGATGAAGTTCAATTTGGAGGACCGCGATTTGTTATTGCACCTTTGAAATGCATGCGGTCGAGATGAACTAATCGGCTAATAACGTCACCAAACAATAGATCTTACATGATCAAGGGAAAGCGAAAACATTAGATGCGCGCAACTATGATTCAAACTGTCACTGACCGAGTATTACACTAAATTAGTACGATTTCAAAACGACCGCATGCAACTGATAAAGCTTTGGCAGATCGTGTTACTTGAATAAAGATATTCGAAGATCAAGTATTTTTATTGCCCTCCTAAATTCTTACTTTCATCATACCKTTGCTTTGGTATATAAGCAAAACCAGTTCTATGCCGTGTTGTCTACACTAGACCTAAACTGCACTGATGAGCTGTAATGACAGCGAAATAGTACTATCTGCAGTTGGTTGAGGTGTAGACATGCATTTTAATGTATGTTGGTTCTTGCCCGTTAGCAAAAAGTGCCGTGGGGGCCTGCTGTCAAATTGAAGTATGCAGTTGCATGCTTATTTGTCAGGCTACAGGTCACTTCCTTTAGGAAGTAGTATCCGTTAAGGCAGCTAGGTGGCTTTGTCATCATGTCAGTGTAATGCTGACAGATGGCATTGCCATCCTAATTTCTTACTTACATCATACCATTGCTTTGGTATATAAGCAAAACCAGTTCTATGCCCTGTTGTCTACACTAGACCTAAACTGCACTGATGAGCTGTAAGGACGACGAAATAGTACTATCTGCAGTTGGTTGAGGTGTAGACAGCACAGCATAGACATGCATTTTAATGTATGTTGGTTCTTGCCCGTTAGCAAAAAGTGCCGTGGGGGCCTGCTGTCAAATTGAAGTATGCATTTGCATGCCAATTTGTCAGGCTACAGGTCACTTCCTTTAAGAAGTAGTTCCCCTTAAGGCAGCTAGGTGGCTTTGTCATCATGTCAGTGTAATGCTGCCAGATGGCATTGCCATCCTAAATTCTTACTTTCATCAAGTACAGAAATTATATGTCGTATACTCAGGGCCGGTATAACGGAAGCAGGACAAAAAAATAATTCAAGTACCAATCCGGGTAGGTTTTTGGAACTTTATATTGTTTTATTCAACTGTACAAGTATGATATATCATAAACACACTCTGTTGTTTATATGAAACAGAGACTACAGTAATTACTTCCTTATAATGTTAGTTAGAAAACGTTGAAATCTGAACCATTTTACTCTAAGTGGATTTCTTGAATTAATTATTGTTAAATAAACTTCGCCAAGTTTAATCCACAATATTTACGAGTATTATGGACCATGCTAACATTCTTGTTCTGTCCACCATATCCATCAACGACCAGTCGGATTGTGGTGACATTTTCAGAAAGTTTGATCCCTTATTGTACTGATTTTCATTCCACTCGCAAATTGTCTTTAGTTTGAGGAACCTTAAATCAGGTTTTCTTTCTTTTACCAATAATAAAAAGCCTTTGCCTCGAGAGAGCAGTTTGCAGTCTGTTTTTCTTTCTGTTTTGTTGCTCCTTTTTGTTCATCAAGTTAAATGCACGTCTAACACACGCCAGTACATTGTGAACCAAATCCTACGTTGAAATGGTTGTTAAAAACATTATTAAAGAAACTCTGCTTAACCCTCAGTTGCTTATTTGTTTCTAACTGGTACATTCTCTTCATTTTTTAATATGTAAGTCTGAATCTAAATACACCCTTTCAGAAATTMACTGAATGAATGAAAAAGAGATACTTTTCGGATGTGTTATAAGTTTTGTATTTCTTGATTTGACGTGGCCCATATTTTGTACGATTATAATCATAACATACATAACTAACAAGTATGCCTTTGTCTTTTTTCTGTAMTCGTTGCTAGAGGGTTCAAAATAGTGAAATAACTAAAAGTTTTTTGTAAAATAATCTAAAGTAGTTCGTAAAATCGTAGGTACTTTTACTAATTTGTACGCCCATTAAACACATAATGAAAGCGATATTAAGTGGACTTGTTATGTGATGTTGGTTGCATAAAATATTGAATTTGATTGATGGAGATTGCTGAAGAAAACAAAACCTAGTACTCGTATTTTGCAAAATAGTTTTGTAACTTTAATCTAAAAAAATTGTATACTTTAGACTTAAAAACAAATATCCAAAGAAATCAGATATAAAAATATTTTACCATAACTGTTGTTCTTATATTGGTCAGACTTGTGATTATTACTGTAAAATATAAAAGACTTAAGTTTTAGATACATATTCCCTCCATTTCTATTTTTATTTTTACCTTACCTAGCAAAATGATTGATGGCATGATGCTTACTTTATGTTTAGGATAAAATCACCAAAATTATGAAACTACTGTATTTATTGTCAATTTGATCGTACGTATTATTAAAGATGTCTGTTTACATTAGCAACATATGAGTTAAAAAATAATAAAACGTTTACTAAACAGTATTTATAAAAAGAAACATTTATGTAGACTATACGATTAAAATAATTACGCTAATCTGTAATCAGTAATAAAGTAGGTGACAAACAATTAACACGTTAAAAACAGAGTGTGACATTTATATATAATTTATATATAATGCACTTATCACAAAAGTAATAAGCATGTGAAATATAAACTAACAGGACAATATGTTCTACATTACACTGCTACTATACAAAAATATAATTATTGATAGACTTATCGATAATTATGTGTCATATTCATAACGTAGTCGCTGTATATATGGTCCAACTATAACCGTTTATACGTAAAACAACAGCTCTAAATTCTAGAATTCATTATTTGCCACCAGCAATCGTCTACTCATCTTAAGATGCTAATAACAGTTCTTCATCATTTCCTTCTCCTTTAGGCTTTTTCCTCTTCAGACCATCAATCTTGATCTTGCTCCTCTACCGGTGCTAATTCTCTGTTTGAATATTGTGAGGAAATAATACTGATAGCGTCACTGGTAGATGACCCGGGTCTGCTCCGGGCAGTCACCATTTCACCCTCCTGTGAGTCAGAACCCACACCAGATTGCATAGACGCAAGTCCCTCCTTAACAATTGGAGTCAGGTCTACCAATGGAAAATTAAAAACAGTCGGTCTGCTTGGTCTACCTACAAAAATGAGACCTTCGTCCGTTCCATACCGCTTTACCGAGTATTCTTGAACCATAGGGGTATATTCGAATGGACTTTGGGTATCCTGCAATGGAATTTCAACACGACGACTGGCCGTTGTTCTGGGACCTCTTTGCGGCCTCCCTCTGATCCATGCCCATATTGCTTGTAATATCCTTCGAATGCCATGTATACAGTCACGAAACAAGGCAGCCATGCTGTAACAGATAAGCCATGTATGCTCTAGTACTACGATGGATTCTGAACTTACGTCAAAATCTGGTTGTAGGTAAGCACTCTTTTTTTTCAGTTTCTTGTTACTTTTAGTTGATGCAAATTTACGAGCGACCTACTGCTGTCAATTTTAGTGAAGGACTGAATAGAATAAAATCTCTCGTTTTTTTGGCCTTGGCTGTTTTTGTTTGCACCACATGTGCATAAAATAGCTAGATATCTGTTTTAATGGTAGCTGATTCTAACTTGGCGGCAGATATAAAATTTTGTTGGGATTTCCAATGATTGAAATAAATTTAGTCATCATATCAGCAGGCAATTATCGCCCTCCACACTCCACAAAAAAAAATCAAGATAGCTGCGAAAGCTTATAAAGTGTAAAACAGTCAGGAGGAATTAAGAGAATTATTGTGTAACACCCACAATATCAGGATTTCAAATGACCAGAAATAACAATACTTATATTTTTTTCTTATTGCCAGAATCGACACTGCGCAAGTGACAACAAAATGCTGACGCCTGATCTTCACCACATCTCTGCTCATACGCCTTTAGAGCAGTTTCTTATCAATAGATTAAGTTTTACTATGTAAGTATATTTCCTCAAAAACGCTAAAATATACAAAGACAACATAAATGGGGGCAAAGTTGCTTGTAATTTTTTCTTTGCACTCTTTCAATTTCTGTAACATAACGATCATTTTTTCCTGCCTCATTTGGTTTTTTTTTACGACCAAAATGTGGTTATTTTACGTAGTGGTATTATTTTAAAAATACATTGGGGATCCATGTCGACTATGCGCTATGTTCCTGTCACTGTATTTATTAAAAGTCAAAATGTATTCAAATGATACAATTTTCAAGAGATTTGAATTAACTTTGAGGACAAACAGCCACCACTGAAAAAGTCAAGAGAAAGAACAGCAACAGGCCCTGACAATGAAATTAGAGTATTGGAAACGATTGACGAAAATCCTCATATTAGTCAAAGGGTAGTCTCAAGAGCAACCGGTATTATTCTGTATAATTAAATACAATCAGTTTCTCCCGTATCACTTGCAATTGGTTCAGGTCTTAAAGGAGACAGATTATCCTGCAAGACTGGCTTTTTGTAACTTTTTTTTGGGAACACCAAAATTCGAATGTGAGATTTTATGACAACGTTTGCTTCTCAGATGAAGCAAGATTTTCTAATAACGGTGGAATTAACACACATAACATGTATTATTATCCGCAAGAAAATCCACGTTGGATTCGAGAAGGACATTTTCAAACTATCTACTCGACGAATGTCTGGTGCGGAATTTTGGGGAATCAAATTGTTGGGCCTTATTTTTTTCGCGATAGTTTATACTTATCTAAATTGTTTAAGAAACATTTTACCGGTACTTCTCCAAAATGTAAATTTACAAGTAAGACAAGATTTATGGTTTCAACAGGATGGGGCACCTGCGCATTATCATAGAATAGTGAGTGCCTAACCGATGGATAGGAAGAGGTTCAATTAATCCTTGGCCACCGAGAAGCCCAAACCTTACTCCTTTAGATTTTTTCTGTGGGGAATAGTAAAAGAGCAAGTATACCAAACACCAATTGAAAGTGTAGAACATTTAGAAAATAAAATACGTGATGCATGTAGATCCATTACTCCAGAAATGTTAATGCATATTAAAAGATCGTTTTGGGCACGAATTCAAGCTTGTGAAAACAGCGGAGGTCGACATTTTGAGCATTTTACATTAATGTTATTGAATAAACATTTTTCAGGAATAAAGTTTGTTTTACGATACCGAATTTACTTAAAGCACATGATTGAAGCTTATGTTTATGACTATGAACAATTATCAATGTTACCTCTGCAAATGTATTTTGGGTTGCATTTTTTATTTCGTCAGGGTCATTATCATTCGTGAAACATCCTGCATATATAAGTACATTGTAAACTAACGATGCTTATCATGTATTACGCTTTTTATCAAATGAACTTCAATTGATTTGGAGCTATGATTGCTGGTTAACAACTTATTAAATCAAGGCGTATTATGTTTTCCAATGTTACATTTTAAATTTCTTAATCTTTTGTTATTAAATTTCTAATCCGTCCCCTGTATTTTACACATTTCAGATATGTTTCCAGGAGGTTTATTTATAAAGTAATCGGTAGACTAAACAATATAATTTACAAAGTTCTTATCCATATAAGCAAGTAACACAGTTATCATGTTTTAGTATTTCTTCGCGTACGCCGGCTGTGGGTTGCTAGCCGCCGCCTTTTCTTCTGGTTCTGGGTGAGCTGCAATCCATTCGAGCGCCCGCTGGATCGCAGGAGGAATTGGTGGTGGCGTGGGAATGTGGCTGCCCTGAGGTTGGAAACCGTTTTCGTTAGCTACGTAGGATAATTCAACGGGTGTTCCGTCATCGGCGGTGTACTTGAATGAGCCCTGGGCTTCGAGAGCTTCTGCCTCCTCGTTGCCAGCGTTCTTCACTTGACCCTGCTCTTGTGCTGAGATGCCGTTTGCAGTTTCATAGCTAGAAATCGTGCGTAGCATGTAAGACGTCAGATTTTCAGTCGATAAAGTTATTGTAATGTGATTTATCTAAACCTAATCGAAAGCTAGCACGATTTGCAACATAATAGACATAATATAAGGTGTATTGGATTAAAGGAATTAAAACCGTGTCGCCAGTATACAGAAAATATACAAAAATATAGAAAAACAATGAGATGAGTTAGCGCAGTTTTTAAATTATCAAAACTATGCATTTACGACATGGAAGCTTTATAGTTTTGGGGAAGCATAGAGAAACTGATATATGTGGTAGTACGAAGGACACACAAAAAAAGTATATGAAAAACACATTTCTGCTAAGGCTATCAAGACTACATAAATGTGGTAAAGAAAATCGCGAAATTTGAGAAATTCACAATTTTCATTGCTCCGTTACTTACTTATGGATATGGAAGAAAGAACAACATTTTTAATTTATACACTGTCCTATTTTTAATAAAGTTTGTATCATTGCAATAAGAAAAAGAAAAAGAAAAAGAAGGTTACAAACAAACTCTTTCTTATTTTTAAATCGCTATAAACTAAAAACATTTTCGTTTATATAATGTAAATCAGTTCTGCTGCACCGCACAATATTATATCCTTGTTAAAGATGAAGGGCAGTACATTAGGCCGTTTCAGCGTCATTTGATGTTTTTTTTTATTTGACGTTTACAGCATATTAAAAAATTAGAATGTCTCGGAAAGTAAAAAAAAATATAGCGATATAGGGTTTTCGCCGTTCGTTTGGGCATGAAAAATTCCCATAATTTTTACAGATTACATTTTGAACTTTAAAACGATATATTATTTGCATGTGCAAAAGCGGAAGGTTTTTTCTGTTGATTTTATTAATATACGTTGGTATAGTCCTATTCTTAACGGTTTTTGCTGTATCACCAATTTTTTACATCTAAATCGCCATATAACGTAAAAATAACAATAAGGATCAAAAATAATTAATTTTTCTGATCTGTCAATTTTGTTGGGTTTCATTCATATTTAGTGTTTGGATTCTGTTTGTCTGAATTTACGACCAAAAGCATCCAACGAGAAGACTACAAGATTTTCGAGCATTTGAGACATTAAAATTGTTGTGCTAAAAGTAAAGAAATACCATTTGATGTAATCTTAAAGAGAGCTTTAAAGAAGGTACTGAACATCCTGCAAGAACTGAAGAAGAAAACCAAGTCCTGAGAATGCAGTTTTATGAATGGGCTATAAATGATCCACACTTCTTTAATTGCGTTCTGTTTAGTGATGAAGCTACATCTCATAAAAATGGTTCTGTTATTAATTCCAATGTTACTAACATTGTTGACAGTCAGCAGAGATAGTCTATCAACGTCATAGCGGCACTGAGGGAGATTATGATATTGGATCCCACTTTTTCAATGTACATCAATGAGCATCCAGGTTCCCAGATTTAACAAAATTAGACTTTTTTTGTGGGGATGAAAAATATACACCAAACATCACCTATTACAGTAGTTGATATAAAGCAATGATTTGAACGAATTCCAATGAATAAACTTTGTGCACCTAAGAAAAGTTAATACCCTTTTTACAATAGACTGTGGGGGCTCATGTTTTAGAAAATGACATTTTAAACATTTAATTGAGACAAGCTAGTTCTTCTATTTTCTTCAATAAAATTGATTTAATTCCTAGACCATTTTTATTATATTTAATGTAATTTAGATTTATCAATAATTAACTGATTTTGTAGAAACTTTTTCCAGCATCAGTACATATTTCTATTTTCTATTTTATAAAACAAAATATTAAAAATTGTTAATATTATAAAGTTAGGTCAAAAGACAAAAAGTTCCGCGTTTGTGCATGTAAGACAATAACCGCTTTATTTAAAAATGTCCTATGATCTAAATGAAAGCATACTTTGTTCATTTATGAGTGGAACTGGATGTCGTGTGTTTTCATTGAAACGATTTCAACTACATTACACTCCACTTAAAGATTGATTAATACATCGTTCTTAAAAATGTCAAGTTAGGTATCCATGATGCAGCTTTCCTAAATTCATAAACTAACGTAAAAAAATTATGAATACAATTTTTTTCTTTCTTACTTTCCGAGATAAGCGTCATCTTCTGAAATTTAAAAAAAAATACCACTACTGTAGGAAATATATACGCTGAACATAATGCCCTTGAATTTCAACGGATAAGTAATACAAAAATGCCGTAATATATAGGTTGTTTGCTTTTGTAACCTTGTTTTAAAACTCATGATAAACAAGCTGCAGAAGAATGTCGCATCAATGAGAGATTGAGACACCGTGTATACTTATATACTTTATGAATGACTGAAACATGAAAGCAACTCTGAACAAATTGTAGCTAAGTGCAATCACTCAAAATAGAGAGATGAGTCAGTATTTTCCCGATGATTATACTAGCCATAAAGAAAATAATTGCAAGTTGCGTATGTCGTGCTAACACTTGGAATACCGCAACCTTAGGTATAAATTTAAACAGCTGGTCAATAGGTACCAATAAAAAATAAACGCATTGAGTGAGAATGCTACTGCTATCTAGTGTTACTGTATTTGTGTTTTTGTAACTACTATACCATAAACAATGACAAAAACTAGTTTTGATGTTTATAATTTACTTATGTACAGAGAAAAGCTTGGCATTGCTAATGCTTTAGATGCCGCAGTAATGGTTAGCGACCTCATCAAATGCCTTCATCTTTTATACGGAAACATTGAAGCAAGCAAACACCTGCGATCAAACCTGAACTTTCATCATCGCTAGGCCATCTTTTATTGAGCTTATTAGACCTTCGGCTTATTGACTAAATGTCCGCATTAAGCCGTCATATTTGTGCAGATTCATCGTGTGAAATAACATTTTTGTTGGAGACTGGCATTTTGTTGGCGAAATGTCAGCATATATGCTTTTTGTGCAAAGAATACGTTGCCGATGGAGATATGGGTCAAATATTTTCAGTGATTGCTCACCTCCATTGGTAAGATCCATCGGCGTTTACACCTTCATTGTCGTATCTTATAATTGCGATGGGTTCCTCTGCTTTCTGGGCCAGGCACACTGCCGACAATACGGACACCAACAATACCTGGTAATAAAAGTAGACGTGTGAGTGTTACACAAGAATATTAAAGACTATTCCGCTACAAATTAAACTGCTTAGCATCGCAGCTACGCCGAGGAAAACAAACCGAATGCAACTTTCATCCAAGAATTATCTACCATTATTAATGATATAGTCTTATGCAGGGGAAGAAGTAATGGTAAATTTCATAGGTGTATGCTGTTAATGGTAATTGTGAGGAGCAACACTTTTTACTGGACCTAAAGCTGAAAGCGGTGTGATTTGTCCAGATTTTAATGTTCTAAGGTGGTATTATTTGAACCTTCTAAAAACAAATTAACATGTATGTCTCCTTAGAATGAATAGTAAATACGTCAAATCTTCTTATACAATGTCTTTTAGTTTTGAAAACTACAGCTACCTTTTCAATCAACGCCATGAAGCACTCTATAGAGAATTTTGGGGAAGAAATAAAGCGTACCTACACTATGCAATAATCAAATTCATTAGCTATAATATATTCCGTATAGTAAGTACAAAAAAAAACTTAATAATTACGATGCACCCGTAACCTACCAAAAATCAGTTTTCTAAAAATGGCATCAAGTAAGGACAATAAAACTATATCGGAAATTATCCTGAAATAATCTTGTTAGTGTCGAACAATGAGCGTTAACAATCATCCCAAAATTCAATTCAAATTATATAATATGGTATTATTCGCAATCATTAGCACATCAACTGCTGAACACTAAGCCCATGAGAATTGATAAAATCAACAAACTTAAATTAATGCTAACAGTATCCCTAAGACGCATTCACTTTTTTGCGGAAAATATTGTTAAACGCGTATGTTGATTTCCTTGTTACACTAACAAAATCACTCCATTTAGCACAATTCACAAGCCACAATCTACCTACCACTTTCATGTTAGATAAGTTTTTATTCCCAATATGAGCTTGAAACTAACCCTGATGCATGGTACAACCCGTATATATCTGGTTTGGGTTCATCCCTACCAGTGGATCGTCAAAGCAGCTTTATGACAATTGTTAGAAGATTAAATAAGTATTGCGTACGTGAACTTTGAGAGGTGTGATGAAACACGAACTGAAGGAGACGCGGCCCCCCCGATTGACTTGTGCAATGCAAGAATCTTAACCGTCTGCATTATACGCAATTAAGTACCTACTCTTGAATTTTCCGATCGCAGTGCCATTGTTTGGCTAATCTGCATCCTACATAATATATTGTGTACGATACTCGGTTCAGTTTTTGGCCTCTAAAGATGGTACTGTGTCATTATATAATGCCACGGGTAGTTTTGCCGAGTTAAAGGTTAATTCAGGTCGTCCTGGAACGCGAACTAATTACCGTCCAGGATGCATTATCGTAAAATGATTTCTTTCGGCGAGATAGCCGTTGCGTTGTACACCTCCTCACGAAACCTGAAAAGCGAGAAGCTGCCAACTGGCAATTAACAGAATTTTCCGTTCGATCGTTACTACAATATCGCAATAATTGGGCACCTAGATGATGGGAATCCTGTTTGAATCACGAAATGGAAATATATGTACACAAACAAATTGCCGGCATAGTGTCCTTGCTATTCATAATAACAATGAGTCAAGTGTACTTGAAGATCATTCTTTGTGTCTTTCTTGATTCCTTTCGGTTGTTTCCGATTTCTGAAATGCAGATCGAAAAACACCTGTCACATACATTGATTTTGTATTCAAGAAGCTTGGAAAGCATTACTTATGGTAAACTAACGAAAATAAATTAAGGTTTTGTGTGTATATGTAAAATATTAATTGCAAGAGAGTGTTTGCTGCCACGCTTAAAAGCAAACTAAAATCTTTAATATACCTTTGAAATTTAATCAAAAAATTGTAGCTCGTGAGCCTTTCTGAATTTATTGAGACGGAAACCTCATTGAGACGGGTACAACTCAATTCGGCACCAATACAGTTAAGCGCTTGAAGAACCAGATAACTTTTGGTTGGACCTTCAAGGGATGGTGCTTATTCAGCGTCGGCCATCTACAGTACCGTAGCATGCAATTACATAATTTTACCGGAGAATGCACAATTATCGCAGGAAAGATTTTCTTGTTGAACAAATAAGCAAAGATTATATCCATTACTACAGTTGTAGGCAAGTTCAATAAAAAATAATGTAATTTTAAAGAATATTATTTAAGTAATAGTTGTTGTAAACTTTTTATTTGTTCCAATACCTACAATTTTTGTGTAAGTAAGCCTGTTCATAAATACACATTTTCGTAAAATCACAACTTAATTGGAAGAAATTTGGTAGGAATTGCGTCTTTTAGGTTGCGGCAAAAGTACTCCACTATGTTTTCCTTTATGGTGTAAAACAAATCCTCGTGTTCTCCTTCTGTACCTAACTGGTGCACTACGCCACTGCACACGTTTATATATTAATATAAAACATGACTATATATATATATATATATATAGTCATGTTTTGTACTTGGACTAAAAAAAAACTAAATCGCTTAAAAAATAATATTTTCGTGTCTTATTTAAAGTAGCAAAAGTCGCTTTCACTACCTAAGCTTTTACTCAACTGATCAGCTAGAATACTAGAACATGTATATGTATTTCGATTATGATCTTGAAATAAAATGCGTTTGTTTGCAAATAAACAGTGCGTCCTTTAAAAAAAAATTTACGAGCCGTACAGCTTATAGTGAGTGCGCTGACAGTGGTCTGTAGTAAAGGTCGCAGAATAACATTCACCTTTCAATCTTTGTATCGCTTTATTAGCACGTACCTAGTATAAAAAATTTTGTAAGCAGTCAAAGTTGTAAGTTCTGCCCGTTTAATTTTCAGCATCTTCAGTATAGGTATTATAAGTTCACTTGTGCACAATATAAGGAACGTTTTTTACGCTTCTAATTCGACTAAAATGACCTTTTTCTTGAAAACTACTTACCTGTGTTTTCTATTACCTCAGGTATCTTTTTCATTTTTCATTTCATTCAATAATATCATATCAAACTATCGAGCAATAAGCAACAGGTGGTCTGCTTTATTCTGACAAAATGGAAGAGAAATTGTTAGAAAAGACGTCTGTAATCCAGTTTATAAACCAAACTTTTTTAACGAATTTTCATTCTCTAAACATCTATAGCTAGTGGGGGTAAAGTAAAATGAAATTTCGGTACCTCGAAGCATCATAATATTGCTAGCAATATTAAACCACACAATGGCAAATGAACAGGTGTAGGCAACAAWAATAAGCGGCCCAGTATTGACCCCTGAGGAACTAAATTTAGACAATCTATTACCATCAAGCCTATAAACGATGAGGTGAAAAACCAATATAATAATCCTTGAAGTACTTTGTGATTTATTGTATTGAAAGCTTTGCTGTAATTGTAATTCTGATATGATATTTGAATAATATTTGAAAATGTAGGTAAAATACTAATAGGGCCGACGTCCTTATAATTTATTGGCGATCCTTTCTTTGGCAAACGCAATACCGATGTTTTTTTCCAAATAGCTGGAAATGCAGAGTTTGTAAGATTAAAATTAAAATTAACATGTAAAATGTTTTATTGTAGATATATTAATGCCATCGGCATGCTGCTTGGTTTGTAACATAAATTTCGTATGAAAATGAAAAGTATTTTTAAAAGTAGTGTAGTACTAATTAGAACGTCTGCAAATATTTAAATAAATTCAAACCGCTGGCGGATAAATGCAGAAAATCACTATTTGTTTACAAGTGAAAACTGTCCGACTTGTTGTTTTAGAAAAAATCAACGTTATTTCATCAAGTTAAGTAGTTGCAACTGGACTTGAATTTATTCCTATGCTCTGCAGTCATGTGTACGTTAAAAAATAGTTATAGTTTCTTATATAAGTCGTGTTCAATATACGAGTAGATGAACTAAGTGGGTTGAAGTAAAACTGCAATATGTGATAAAACATAAATTTTAATGCACTGTTGACCTAGAATACAAGTGCTAATGATTTTACAACAGTTGTCATCTGAAGGCATAAGAGGAGATAATCGAGTTTATTTAGCACTGTTTACAATATCTCCGCTGTTTTCTGGTTTGACAAGTTGAAGCGTGCTTTTTGCGGAATGCTTGCGCGTTGCACAAATATTTAATGATTTCAAAATTGTATGATAATTAATTTAATAAATTTGTTTGGCAATGCAGCCGTCATGCTACACAAAAACCGAAAAACGCCAAGGTTGCAGGCTGTTTAGAAATATTTGGAGGTGAACAAATTTATGGGATTTTCTGATATCTCATCTATCTTTCGGTAATTAGTTGTTACTTGGGTTAACCGGCCTAAGTCATTAAAGATGATTATAAACGATTATAAATAATGCGGACAAAATCGCACCTTTCAAGGTCTTGGAAGATTCAGTCAGTATTCATACAAAAAGTTAAGTGGACAGGCTACTGCACATCTGTGTGTATTACACAATTTAGTGTGCCAAGCAGTAAATGGAACATACAAATAGGATAAAAGAAGTTTGCCGATGTTGCTATATTGTTATCATATTCTTTTTCAAAGCGTCGTGTATCTCATTTTAAGAAGAACTGGTTACTTACTGAACTCAAAACTTAAACGAGAAAAATACTGCCAGGACCGACATGTATCACTAAATRTTGCATTTCTCATCTGAGAAACGTCCAAGGATAGGACATTGGAAGTTTTAATTAATATTTTGTTAAAGGAACATTACATCTAAAGCGCATTTTTAACTATGGATCCCTATCTTGAGTATGGCTAGTAGTATTACCTATTTCTTGACGAATTGCGCCTTTTTAGAGGTGATTTTAGCCCTTAGTATCGAAGGGTATTTCACAGGAAGTATTCAATGAAACGCGTGATGCATTGGCACGATGGTAAAGTTTTGCGTCTACGGTGAAAGCATGTTGCTCATTGGTATACGTCTTACTGCACGCGGGCAAAAACATAAACGATCTACTGCTTTCGTGCCTAAAGCCCTTACCCTCTGTGAGCTTCCGACAGTTCATAAGGACCCATAGAAAACAAGGGTGGAACACCCAGTATAAGAATACATATTTATTTTACTTTATGAAATAATAATAGACTTTATCTTAAGTTTGACCTACTGACGATAAGTAATGTAACAAACTGACATCGTTTGACATTTTGTTATTGAAGGATTTTTAATTTTTGCAAAGAAATAGGAAATTACAAGTCTAAAGAGCACTCAAACCTTGCTAGGCCAGCACATTTTTCATAACTAGTAACATTAGAAACCCGAAAATCTTTGATTATGATTAATGGCAAACATATTTGTTTGGACGCCGATGCAAATAATATGTTTAAGTTGCATGAAAGTTGACATTTAACGCGGGTTTAACTTTTGGCTTGCATCTTTAACCTCATCAAGGACGTCTATTGAAATTCAGGTTTGGTGTMCTGCTTACTTACCTGAATAGTTAACCTTTCGGCAGCTTCATAAGTGATTGGAATATATGTTTACACGCGTATCGATACATAGAAGTAACAAGTAAAGATTATCGCATTAGTAGCTTGCTAGAAGCAAAACAGATCATGCATCGGCCGGGAATCGAACCCGGGCCGCCCGCGTGGCAGGCGAGCATTCTACCACTGAACCACCGATGCTGATGTTTGTGTATCTGGAGCAGGTGTACTTCCAGCATCATCTGGGTTACCTGTCTTACTGAGCGTTAAATGCTCCGCATCGAACTGACGCTTAGGGACTTCATAATAAAACACTTGATGTTTGTGACTGAACTAGCATAAGAAGAGCGTAACTACATAAGGTGAGATTAAAGTTTGCATATTCTGATGCCTTGTAGGAGCTAATAAAGCGGTGTTTTGGAGCATTTAGTAAATAAACAAGCAGGTAAATATGCGCGTGGACACCGCAACTGAAAGCTGAAGGTCAAGACAAATTGCCTGTAAACATGGATTTAAATTCTATATTGTGCACGAGCGAAAGTGTTCACATTTTATACATATTGTTAGTAGTTAACAACTTCTTTATTATAAATGATAAACATTAATTGCCTTTAAGACGTGCGAATTCTTGCTAGTGCAATACTCCTCATACTTGACATACTTGTATAACACAATGATTTTAACTGATGAATCGGGGAAACAGTACTCTGTGAATAAATGGCGCGAATAGGTATTAAGTAAGGTCACATATTTTGATTTCATGTACAAGTCGTGATGGGTTACGCTAAATTTCTAGCAACTGCCTCTTCATTTAATACCGCCTAATTCTTTGTTGCGCAGATTTATAGCCTTGTCCAGATAATTAATAAGGCAATTGCAGTAAAGGTCAGACTTTGTGCGTTGGTAGCCTAAAACGTTATTTTCAGTCTAACCATAATATAGAGATTCTCTGGTAAAAGTAATTTGTAGTATTTTTTTTGGTTACAAAATATTACGTCTTAACCTTTTCATTTTCTTGACTAATAACAAGGCAGGTATTTAACAATCACTATCTTAACTGAATAAAAATATTATGAATAAATGAATTTAATGGTATAAATAATACATGCTAGCGGTGGGTGTCAAAAGATGCAAAATTGATCTAATCTTATAATTAAGACGGTCTAGTTGTATTATTACAAAAAGTTCTTATGCAGAATAAATATTATTTAGTAAGTAAGTATATCTCTTATTAATACGTGGTAGGAGCAGTTTTTTATAACTAAATTAAAATCTAGATCTGACAACGTTCCGACTTTTGTTTATTTATCTATTTAATTATAAAATGTAGTCTAGTTTTAAGCAAAAATATGAAAACCTCATTTTACAACAGTTTATATAAGCTTGGTAGCCGCACTCTCAAACCTTGGATGAATGGGAACTATACTTGTATCTTTCTCATTATTATTTTCAGCTAAATTATTAAGTATACCGTCAGTCTTTCAATTATTACCACTAGTAAAATTTCACGATTAGTTGGAGTAGATAATCATTAACTTTTAAAATTAGCGACACTTTCATAATATTAATAGTATTTTGGATCAACGAGACCAATTACTCAAAGCAATAAATTACTAAATGATACGTACGCGCTTGATGTGATGAATGAATGAACGGATGTTTTGATTGATAACTTAATATGCGTCCTAAATTAGAAGGCTTGAAACACCAACTGGTTTCAATCTGAGCTGTGTGCTTAACTCGAAMATTACAAAAACGAAATTAATGCCAAACCTKCAATCTGTTTTCAACTGTAAATTGAGAACTTTGTTCTCTCACATTGCTAAAGTATATATTTTAGGAGTATGTGGTAAGTCAACTGGAATGAATTAATGCTTATGGCAAGTTACATACCTAGATTATATCTAATAGTTCTACGGCGAAGTTTTGTAATTTGCAAATGATTTAAAAAAATAGCCCCATGTTTTTAAACAAAACATGAATCGTCTACCGTCAGTCACTCAAGATATGATTTAATATTTTAACAACATTGTATTTAATAGTACAGTTGGCTGCATATCCATTAGGCAGACATTTCGATAGCCACTGTACGATAAACTTTGACTATCGAGCTGCAGAAGCGTTAGTCACTAGTTGGTTTTCCAACTTTGAAACGACTTTGAAAACTGAAGAAAACTAGTGCTCTCTACAAGTTCAAGCGGGATTTTTTTATTCCATTTGATTGTAGTCATCTTCATATACTCCAAAAGGCCCACAACCAAATGTATATTTGTAAACAACCAATGCATTGTAGCGATTCGCGTATGCTTACGTTATGTTTGTGTAGGTATGTTACGCCATAATGACATGTCAATCACACAACTTTGATAATTTTATGTAGTTCTTAAGTACGTTATGACCCTTTTGGTATCAGAAAAACAACAGTTGCTATGGTCACATAAAGGACACTAAACGCAATAAGTAACACCTTTACAATCTGAAAAAGATACATTTAGTCGCATTCTTCAAAAGTATCAATTAGAATGTAAAAGTAAACACTTCTATTTTATACCTGACCTGACCTTCAACAGCAATAGCAGTGCAAACTTTTTGAAGATGGGTTTAATTTTTCTCATTAAGTGATCTATAAAAAATGTAGTTATTTTGCAGTTCAATAATTAAAATCCGTTTGGTCCCAAAAGTGGCATGTGCGGGTGCTTACGTCTATTTGTGTGACCTGAAGTCGACATTTGTTTTGTAAAGGACTACTACAAAGATTTTAACTTCTTCTGTTGAGTTTCTGTTATCTTCTGTTTATCTATCCTAAAAGAGATGTACGTATGAATTCGATTGTAATGGCGCATTTACACGTTAACGTTTGTTACTGTTTAAATACTTGAATAAATATTGAAACCAGCCGCTGCTTATGATTTTTCAACACCCAATCACAAACCAAGAATATACACCACTAAATAGTCCTGAAGTAGTTGAATAACTATCATGAGTTCGACAACGAAAATTTATAATTTACAGGTTTTAGTATTTTAACTCTGTATATATTGTTGACATATTTTAGATAACGAAAGCTAAAAATGGTTCTGTCACAACGTACCTTTAATCTGTCCTTGATTAAAGAATAGAAAAATATGTGGAATTTTATTGTAACACACCGCTTCGTATTGACCGATATTTTCTAGCTAGGTCATTATTTATTTTTTAATAATGCTACGAAAAGGCTTTTCCTCTTTAAGCTCACCACGTACATTACATTTTAACACTTTTAGAAAATTGTAGTTCAGCAAATTCTTCCAAGATTTGTAAAAGTCGTTTTAAAATTATTACGCAATCTAATGGACATTGTATCGGATTTGATATTCAGGTGTTATGAAATTTAATTCTACATTTCCTTCCTTCAATATTTGCAGACATCATAAAGACGCACTATATTCTTTCGCATTTAAACAACCAGCTTCATATTTAGAAAACGATTATAATAGAAAAATAATATATACAAAGGTTATAACATCAGCTTAGTATCTGCGCTGATATGGTTTGTACTGCTGGGTGTTTCTCTTGTTGTAGCCTGCAAACTGCTGCTGTTGCTGACTAGCGGCCTCTTGTTCGGGCTGTTCGGGATTGGCCGCCAGGAAGTCCAGGGATTTCTGGATTGCTGCTGGAATGGGAGGCGGAGTTGGCAAATGTTCGCCCTGTGGTTGGAAACCGTTCTCGTTAGCAATGTATGAGACGGCAATCGGAGTTCCATCATCTGCTGTGTATTGATAGGAGCCTTGCACTTCCAGGGCTTCAGTTTCTTCGTTTCCTGCATTCTTCAGCTGACCTTCTTCTTGCGCTTGGATGCCGTTGCCAGTTTCGAAACTAGAACGTTTCAAGGTTTATGAAATGGGATCAGAACATATGTTTTTCTTAAAGTTAGCTCGGCCCAAAAATTTATATTTTTGCTCATTCAGGTTCAAGCCCTGGTGTGCTACTCACTAGACGTTCGAAACCATAGTTAGAATTGACAACAGATTTAAGAAGTTACAGTGTGTAAGATGAATATTAGAACATTCAGTTTATCTCAAATAAACCTCTTGATATAGTTCAATCCACGACTTCGATGGTTTAACGGATGGTATACTACCAGTAATTAACTTGAAGATCCGATTAAAAAAACTTCACTATAGCTGTTTTGCATTTAGCTGAAATAATTTTCTCTGCGGATTGATACAGATTTACTCAGAAACTGTTAGCCCTATCGATATAATCAGTTCAGATTCTGCTTCAGTGTCAAAAGGTAATGTAGTACACCAAATTGCATAATTTCAGTGTAAACGGATTTAAAATACTTAAGAAAAATCGTCTTCAATGTGCTCCTTTTGAAGTATCTCCCTTAGGACACACGTTTATATGATCTTTTTTTCATAAAAATACATCAGGAATCATGGACGCATGTTTAGAAAACACCCTGTATAACAACTTAACGATATTTCTTCGACCAAGTGAAAGTCTATTTTATGAATTCCGCTTATGGTCTTGTAAATTCAAACGCTGAACCAGCATAAACCGGCATTGTATACTTAATTTGTCTATAACTTCCTCATGCATGTTGACTTTCTTAAATTATGAACTATTACCTTTAATAAACCAGTAGTTGATGCGATTGGTACAGTACAGCTGTTGCCTATTCAGTAAATTAGGCATATAATAATTATAGACTGCAATAATTGGATGCTTTGGCTTTGTCTGCAATTCTCATTAATGCTTAACATGTGTTTGTTCGTCCTGATATTAAATATTACTAAATGCAATTAACATGCTTCCCTCCATTGCAAGTATTTAACAAATCAATTCCGTAACCGATGCACCAGAAAACTTGTACAAGTTAATTGCTCGCAAAATGGACTTATACTTTGTTGAGATATAAAGTTCTTTAGTATTACCTCCATTTGTATGAACCATCGCCATTCACTCCCTCATTTTCGTATCTTAAGATAGGAATTGGCTCAGCTGGCTGCTGGGCGTTGCAAAAGGCTACGACTACGAGAAGGATGACCTAAAAAACGACGGATTAAGTAGTCGATTGAGTTTACTGAAAAAGTTATCATCGCCATAATACTGTCTACTACTTGTTATATAGTTATATACAAAAGGGTATGACAATAATCAATGTGGCAAATTTTATTAAGTTGCTATTTTGGATTTTCTATATTCTGCATGATGCGTGCCATTTTTTTATGGTTTATTAAAAGATACATAAAGGACAAGTAGTAAGCATGAATGATTTTCTACGAACAAACTCAATCTTATTTCTTTTTTCTTACCATAAAAGAAACTTGACAACATTCCATCTACAAAGATGCGAGGAACATAAACCTATTTGGTTTTATTACTCATTACGCAGGCACTCATTAATTGCTGAATATATTGCCTATTAACATTAGTAAAAGAATTGCATATTAAACTTTAACTAATAGTAGGCACATTAGCTGTAGGTACATACTTTCTGTATATTACACAAGAGAGATTACAAAGCAGATAGCTGGTCAAACACTTGTACTTTTTCTGTGTGTACTGAAACAATTTGCAGCTAAATTAGATACAACGTTTACTAACTGCACCCGGAAATCTCTGTCGTCAACTGTTGGTTGTTAGCCAACAACCACTGGCTGCAACTTTAGAAATATCTGCTTAAATACTTACTTGCAGTAACCGTTCACCCAGTAGTAATTCGATAATTTAGTCAACAAGCTACCTTCTTTTCAAATTCCTAGTTTTAGTACACGTACTGAATTAGAATTACGGATGGAAATGGTGTTAGATGTTACAATTAAGCATATATCTAACCAATCTCCAGTCTAGGTACAAGTAAGTTTCAATATTTTTACCGAAACAGTACTTTCCGTCTTCGTCGGCTATATAATTTTAAACCATAAATCTCAGTTTGTAACTTCTGGGAAGAATGAATCATTCCTTAATATATGTTTTACTGAATTAGATTTTTATGAAAGCAATCCAAGTTTTTGAATTATTATTTTTGTTCCAGTATTTATAAAAAATGCGTTTCGGTAAAACCTAAAGTATCTATTCTTGACCAGCGGATTAGAATCTACCTAACTACACGTTAGGTGGTATAGTGATATCCTTATTACACCCAGTAGATACAATATATAATAGTAAATCCCTTTAACTAGCCGAATACTACTACAAAGAATACTTTTAGTCACTACATCGCACTTCACCATGGCGCAGTTACACTTCACTTTGAAAAAACCATTAGGACCTACCACTTTCATTTTGTTGATGTTGGACGGTGATTGACTGTACGAAACGAAACTGTCTCCACGGCATATGGTATTTATACAGAACATTTCATCCTCTCTCCCATGATAAACAAATCCCCAAAAATTGATGCCCAGAACGAAAGAGTGGTGTGACGAAACCCCGTCGATTCACTTTCATCTGATGTGTCAAACACATAATATGGAGGATTTAGGTTGCCACTGATGGCATTAATATTCGTCTAGACATATAAATATTGAGTGTTGCTAATTGTATAAACAATCGTTTAGCAGCTTGCAGAACTGCTATTTAATGGCCTGTATTACTTTGACAGTAGAAGTAGGTTTCCGCTATTTATTCAATAGGTATCAAATTTATAACCCATGCAGGTAACGCTGCAAGAGAATATTATAATGATGATAAAAGGCATTGGTTGAACAGCAAAAAGTTCTAAATATTATTCCAGCAAAGTACTGTAAATAAGTGTTTACTGTGTTTAAAGAGGGTATAACGAGTATATCGAGACATTTCTTGATATATTAGTATTATTTTAGTACAAAAATAAAGAACAAATGTTGCCAAAGTGAAAGAGGACCTGCAATATGAATAAAACCTTATAAAACTATAAGAATTTAAACCAGAGACCACTGTTTGGTCTATTCCAGATTGATACTTGACTTGGTGTTCTAAACAAAAATTCCCCAAGCAGATGTAGCAACGTTAATAGTACATATAATTAGAATACATATGGCGTAGGATACTAAAATTATAGGAAATTCAGTAGGTAACACTCCACCCATAGAGCTATCCTTAATCCACACACATTGTCTTACTTTATTCTAATTAATATAGACTTCCAAAGCATACCATATACGATCTACGTAATGTGGGGGCGTTTTATGGCTCATATATGAACCTCTCAGCTAAGAACAGCAGACTTTCTTAGCCTMCTTACAAAACCAACTACATTTTTACACCGTAATTCATGGCCAGTGCCCTCCAGTCAATTCATAAAGTTGTTAATATCGAGGATGCTTATAATATTTGATGAAATACTGTTGCGCAATTGGCCACACTAATGCCACGTGATTCTAGCATATCCAAAGTGAGTACAATATTGATATATCACCGCCATCATCGTATGCCATTCCTAAAGGTTACTAGATGCAAAGACCAATTAAATGAGAAAAAAATGTATTGCTAAATGGTTACAATAAATATATGGCTTATATATGTAGGAAAGTTTTTATGAAAGATCTTGTGTCATTATATCAACTCGCCGACTAGCAGTAATGTACTCTTCAGAGATAAAGTGCAACCTAATAGTTGTCTTATATAGTTCATGAAATTCGTTTCTCATTTCATTGTTTTTACTATAGGTCTTTTAATATTTAATTTCTTTACATAATGAAGAGGCAGATTCTACATTAAGCAATAATGTAAAGAATACGAGAAAGAATATCGGATAGGATATGCGAAGAGTTTTGTATATTTATCTTTATCTTAACGCACAATACAGCATTACCATAATTAGTTGGAACGGTAAAATATGGAGGGTGAAGTAAACATTAAAAAGGGTATTCAGTGACATGTAGTATTATAACAAGAATCCAATAAAATTGTCAGATCCGGCAAGTTAACCTGTTTTAATCAGACTGTGAATGTTTTAAAAGTAGCCCAAACTGGCGACTTGCTACTTTGGTCAATTTTCATATCGCCACAGGTTGAAAAGACAGCAACAATTGGCTACAAGTAGTCCGAGCTGGCAACTGTAACTAACTTCTTCATTATTTCAACGTTATGCGTGCACCTGCAATGCACTGGAGGTGACAGCCTATTCTGTCGACCCCTATCCCAGGTATGTATTCGGAAGTCTGGCATACAGCGTTAAGCGATTATACACTTATTAGCAGTTACTTATTTTATTTTCCTCTTTTGCAAAATTCCTCAATGATTTCAGGTCAACTAAGTTTATAGACACAATAAATATATGTATTTATTAATTAATTCCGTTAAGTATTTACATATGATTAAAATTGTTTATTTAAGAAAGAGGATCTTAAGTAATTCTGTAAAAATTAAAAACTCCTTGGAGCAGGACAGTTTTTCATACCATAGACATAATTGATATACGATGTAAATGTCAGCAGACCAGCATCAGAGAAAATAAACCACTGTAGTACAATATATAATGAATGAACTAAACAGATTTCGGCCAGTTTCTTACGCTGGAAGTCTAAGATTCTTCTGTAGTTCAGCTAAATATCGTGTTACACATGAGTAAGGCGATCTTTTAATGAACACAGCAATCCTCAACACCATATTCATAAACACCATTCGCTTTCTAACATAATTAGCATTGGTTTATAGGTAAGTAAATAATGTTTAAGGATTTAAAACTCCCTGGGGGTGGCTATCTCATTAAATCGCAGGAACATGTGTAAATAGCAAAATTTGAAGCCTAATCGTTCCTTACATAAAGTATGCAACTATTTACATTTTTTTCCTTTCTGTATTGCAATGACTGCATTATTTGTTCTACATATTCTAATGTTTCATCGCTATAAGGTTTTGTCTCTTGCCTTTCAATGACATTTAGAACCACAATTCTGATTAAATATTCCAAGTATAATTTGCATAGCATAGATTTATATCCCGTGAAAGATTCAGTTTTAATAAACAAATCCTTGGTGGCGCTAGATTTTGTCACCAGTCACTAATTAGTGACAACCTACTTAAATAGGCCATTTTTCATATCTACGAAGGCTCTAGGTTGCCTAATTATAAACGTATTTTAATGGCTTTGAAGTAAGTTGAATTTATTTTCAGTTTTACAATATATATATGCGTAGTAATTTAACAATATTCCTGGTTTTGTTCAAGGGTACTGTAGAGGAGTGCGTTGTTTTCGACGTGAAACTCTCATTACTGCTCTCATAACGGAAATGTCAGGAGGTTTGCGAAACGACTGATAATTGCAAATGTAAACAGAAAATGCTTCTTTTCTACGTCAAGTCCATCACCATATGAAGAAGCTACATCGATGGACATTGTTCGTGCATGGTTTGGCATTTAGTTCATAAGATGCTGCAAAAAGAGCATTAAGCACATTGACTGAATCAATATTGTTATATCAAACAAACGAAACTTGAAATTTAAGATGCTGTTCCCGACATCATACTGGTTGTTGGTATTGTGAATGCGCTCACCTCTTGAGAATCATAAATTGCAACTGTTATGTAAGTAGGACCCATATATTTGCTATACCGATGGTTACTTTCTCTTAGTGCATGACCTAGGAATTATAGACGTTATAAGAGGCACGTTAGATTTGTTTCTGATTCATTAGTGTTTTATGCGAATTGTGAAATCCATGGTTATGACGGCAATTCGTCACTCTATACCATAATAAAATCTATGACCTGCAGAATAAGTTACTACTTTAAATATAAAAATGTGAACGCATTTCTAATGCCATGTATAACAATATTTTCAACATCATCATCATTGCATACTTAAAGTTAAAAAGGTGAGGTGGTCATATATAGCTTCATAGCAGTTGCATTTCTCAAAATCTTTATACTAGATCCTTGTGGCATAAAGTCGATGTCGTACAAAAAGTTCGCTACTTTATTTCACAAGAGCGAAAAAATAATTACGGAAAAAAATGTACTTATTGCTAATTCACTTGCCAGACATACCTCGCTCAAACCAGGCACACATACGATCCCATTTTCGTTATGCAGCGGGATATTTTTATTTAGTCAGCCTGAGAACAAATACACAGTTGAGTAAAAAAAATAACAAGGACTGGAAGATGTACGTAAAAACCTTAACTCAAATTAGAAATCACACTGACCAAAAGAATACATATGGAAGCAGTGGCATTCCGTGACCCATTGCATTGATTTAGATCATCATCAGATTTAGAGGACGATAAATACTATCAAATTCGGAACCACAAACTGCTCATACAAGTTGATGTTTCTCCAAGGAAAGCTATTTACTGTAAATGATCATCACTTGCTAAATGCCCCTTTAGATCAATGTACCTAATTGAACAATAAAAACGAGTGTTGAGAACTGCTGCATATCTGTCTAAAAGGCATAATAAAATTGACCTGCGATTAAAAAAGGTTGCAATAAAGGAACAAGGATAACGTGTGATATTTCCCATCTATTTCCGTTTATAGATCTCCTGGCCCTAATTAACCTATGCCCAATCAGGTTATTGTTGTTTAGACATTTATCTCGTTAACTTGATTACAACAGTTAACAAGGAATAAAAATCATGATCAAATACAAAATAACATTGATGCTTGAGGATTTTTCAGCAGAACTGATTACAAACACCATTTAAAAAGTACATATTCCCATAATATTACATAGTTTACGCATAGATAATAGCATATTCTATGCGCCCATCACTATCACAATAAATACAAATTTGTAGAGGATATGTACCTCTTCGTCTAAAAATGTACAATAATTTTTGATCAAATAGAAAGTACAGCGGTTATTAAGCAAAAACAATTGCATTCAATAGTTCAGGGTAGATAGCAGTAGATACAATTTTGCATTATTGTTTACAGTTTTTGTAAAATAAAATAAATTTTGAGATGAATTGGTTGTACGTGTTAGTATTGTTTAGCCTCGCGTTTATTATTTGCACTTTCCCCGAAATGAGCTAGCGCCGCCCTTGTTAAAGTACAAAATCACAAATCACTCTATTATACAGTAACGTAAATCACGTTCAAAGCGCTCTTATCATTCAACACTACACATTAGGTTAGGCTACCAGGTTTTCAAGTATTATAAAGGAAATCAAAGCTAACTGCTGGTCAATTAAGACCATCAAAGACGATCGCCTTTGATTCATATTAAGACCAACTAAGCACCCTTACAACCTGCCATACTATATACCAGGAGATTTGAGAATAGGTCCTGAGTATGCTCAATATTAAAATACTTTGTATAATCGTATAGAATACGTGGACAGAATCTCCTTAAATATAAGATTTCCTTTAGACATAACATTTTATTTACATAATTTATGCATAGGCATATGCATAAATTTGCGTATTTACTGCTAAATCAAACTTAGCCGTTATCTTAAAATCAAATATGAATTGTCAAGTTTGTTTGTACCAAATTTTATTTTTTATAAAAATATCCTATAACTATTTACATGCTAAATTTATGTGTGACTCATTCATATAAGGTAAAATGAGGACGATTCCAACTTGTGATTAGTGTCACTCACGATACTCCTTCCAATCTTTTACACTTTGCAAATGGACGTAAACGAGGAAATCACAGGGATTATCTGCATGGACAATTAACTCCTTCTATTGTCTGTACTGGCCATCGTAATCACGCGGTATCTGGTTTTCTCGTCTCAATCCTTGAGGATTTTCTCTAGCTTCTCTTGCGGCAGCCTCCTAAAATAACATTTCAATTAACTTTTTATCTTTAGTCAAATTCACAAAGTTCACAGATAAAGCTAATTGATTAAGATATCAACGTTCAGTTTTCGGGTAAAATTGTTGCTTTTTATGGCACTTTATACATCATAGAGCCTCTGTTCATAGATTTTTTTGCGATTTCACTCCTTCAACTTCAAGGCATCTCCTGCTTTCTAACAGAAGTTACACACTAACTCATCTTTGAAATACCGAATTTATCCTTAGGAAAAATTTATTATATCCTTGGCGTGTAAAGCATACCTTGACATTATACTATTAACAATCATTTATGAAATTACCTGCTCAGTAATGTATAATAATATTCTGCAATACTATCGCGGAAAGTGGAGAAAGCTAAAACATTTCCTTAAACCATTTTGATCATATGTGTATCCAACAAAACAAACAGTTTTCGTAAACTGGTTAGTTCGTTAAAATTAGAAGGGTGCATTTAAGAAATGCTAGGGTGTAAACAAAATGTTCATTTTCAGCCTTTAGGCAAATTTAGAAGTAATTCTAAAATTATAGCATCCTAATGTATCGAGATTTGCATAATGTGGTAGCGCGTTACTGTAACCTGAATGTTCTATTTTAAACGTAAGTGCGGCACACTGTATTTATGTTTGTGTTCTTAAGCCTGAATAAGATGTTGAAAAGTAGTTGCTTTGCACGAAGCTTGACTAGAGGCGTAGGGATGTTCAAGACAAGCAAATCAAAATAAGACCAAAGTTTCCATGATTTTGCGCTCAAAGATACTAAAATGGTACTAATCAGTTTAATTAACTTTTATAACTTCCGTATAGTTCCATAGTTACAGACTTTTCAATATATACACAGAGCCCTTGAACAGTGCCCACTGAAACGACTGAAGTTAGATTTATATAGAGTACGTCCATGTCACGTTGTACAAATTTATATAATAGCCGAGTGTAAATATGCCATTCATTTGTGAACTGACCGTGGAAGGGGTGTTTGATTTTTCCGTCTGAAATATATCATAGTGCAAATATCGTGATTTAAGGTTAAAAAGAAGCTAATCACTAAGAAGGGCATTTAAGTCAATCCATCCTAAGACAAACATTATTTTCTACATATTGAAAACTTTGGTAAATCGAAACCTTTCCGATGTTAAAAAATGTTGGGTTGTAGTAAACTCTAAAATTACAAAAAATCTTGTATCATGAAGATTATTTTTCAATCAGAGACCATTAATATCGGTTAAAGTAAATAGCACTTTCTTTTTAATTGCGGATTTTTTTTGGTGTAGATACTGTGTCTTGTGTATCAACGACGTTTCGGAAATTTGTTTTATGCTTCTTCGTAGTTTTACTTGTCTGTGTGCAAAGACGTTTCTTTGGTTTTTGGATTAATCATTTTGTTCATATGTATCCCTTTTCTCTGCGTCAAATGCTCACACATGAAAAGGTATCCCGAATGAGACATATTTAAGTCAATTTGGCTGCATATAGCAGTCAGTAATGATACTAATTCATCACAGTTGTTTTTGTTTGTTGTTAAATTATATTAAAATTCACATGTAGAATGGAGATTTCACTTTTTCAGGAAGAAGCTTGAGGGGGATCCTTCATACTGATATATGGATTCAATCTCCTTTCTTCCATAACTAAAATTTTTGTCACTAACGCTTGTGTGAAATTTACAAATCTGTTATAAAACTATGCATGCACACTATAAGATTATTCAGTATCATTATCTGTAAGTACTAACATTCCTTTATTTTACTTACAAATTACTACTAAAGTGCCTTTACAAATACCCTAAGTTTAATGGTTCTCTTTTCATTGTATTTGTTAATGTTTGTGTGTCGTCGTGTTTCAAATATAGGTATGCAGCTTAAACATTTGATCGACAGCTTCTAATTAGGAGAGTCTTCGCAAAATGTGGCACAATTTCTTTGTATCTTTTGTTTATTCTATATGTAGTAGTATTTGCACAACTAATTGGCATCTATTCCTTTAAGCCAAATGTGAGTTCTACTTTTTTTCTGATGAAATAGCACTCGTTTCAATAAATCGCTATTGTTAGTATAGTATATTCACAATAAACTCCGGCAGAGGACAGGCAGCCAATACTTTTCTTAGCATATTTTAATGCTTAGGGGCGTAGTTGCAGTTGCAGACTTTTTTATTACACATTAATTTGGATTGTAAGTAGCCATTGATTATAACATTAACTATAGTCTACCTGTTGAGCCTTTATACCGGCGAAGATCAAATCCAATCCCTTCTGCACCTCGGGACTCACGGGAGGAGGGGTTGGCAGATGGTCCCCTGATGGGTGAAAGCCCGTCTCGTCCGCAGTGTAGGTCACCGTAATAATTTGGCCTTCGGGCGATGTGTATGTGTATGAACCCTGTTGAACCTGGGCGTTCAGAGTTTCACCTTCTGCATCTGGATCGGGACCCAAGTTCTTCAAGTAGCCTTCTTCCTCAGCAAGGATATTGTTTCCAGTTTCCCACCTTAAATTTCCATATGGATTAATAATAATACTCATACGGCTTTGCTAGAGAAAGTCAATTAACCGAATGGTTTCGCGATACAACGKACAACAAAAACAATGGCAGCCTTGAACGCATATCTCWTCAGTTAGTTCTAGTATATTTTCCTATTTATTGGTTGCTAGTAGTTAGGAAAAGGATGGCTTGAGAAGACTTACAGCGTCACATCACCTATTTATTTTAATGTATTGTTTTAATTAAAGATATTCAAGCCCCTGTTTTGTGTTCGACGTATAGTAATCAGACTAGTTTTTATAAGCGGGACAGCGGACAGTAAGCTTAAACAATTGTAGTAGCATTCATTGATTTCAGTGACCTGGCTTATTAACAGATCTAATTGGCGGGGTGTGCTTAGAATATAATTAGCCAATCTTAGGCAGTACCATTTCCTCATACAGCCATACATTAATTTGATTTTTAGTAATCCATTTTAAGGTTTTAATCGCCTTTTGTTGATTACTGACACATGTTCTTTTATGGACAGAAGATCACTGATGTCAACAGTCTCAAAACGAGTTTCGCGGTATTTTTAGTTTATGCACTACGAAGTAGGTTAATGACGCACACATTTGTTTGAGCAATAACAAATACGGCATTTTCAGGTTGCCGTCTCCACAGAAGGAATCGATCAGGACGTTTCACTGGCATTTAACAAATTTGTTAACCGAATATTTGTCTTACATAAGAGGTGCGTGCCTAAGCGATCATCGGCGAGCGAGCTTTAAAGTTAATTGCACTACATCCACTGCTACTGCGAAATCTTGCTACTTTCGCTCAAGCTGCCTTTTAATCTGCTAATATATTTCTTGTATTGTTTAAGACATTCGCACGCTACAAAAGATTGGATAAGGAGATCAACTTCTTTTAAATTAGCTCGACTAGCTGTTGTGACTTTATAGGTATGCAGTTGCCAAATACCTATAGTTTACACGCGATAATTAGGCAATACGAAAGTGTCATTAAATCGTTTTCTTCGCTTCTTACAAAAAAAAACTGCTTCACTTGTACAATTAAATTTAACAGCTTACCAACAAGTGTAGTTACCTATATAAACTGGGTGTTAACACCCTATCCTACACATCCGTTTACATAAAAAAAATCCGAATAAATAAAAGCAAGAAACATCAAATGCTTCCCTTCCGTTCCTAAATCAAAAAAGAAAGCAATTAATCTAAAGGATTAAGAACGTGATTAAAAGGGTATTCTGTGGTTGAGAGAGAAACTATCCTGACATCTTTTGAGACATATTTTTAGTTAAATGTTATGATATTACCCACTTAAAAAATGACATTTGGTGGAATGAACAGCTTTTAGGTCAAAGTGCTTCACAAACATGCTATATACAGCTGCAATCTTTTTTTGTCGTAAACTTCGAGCGTGATATTCTGTATAAAATGGAAATCTCTTATTAGTTTGCTATAAAATTTCATAAGGAATTTTCTATCTTTTATTTGGATTTGTGTTCTTTAGTTTGGAGATTTTTAAAAAAACATAATAAGTAAGTTTTAAGCCAGTTAATTTACGTGTAATACATCGAAGTGATTTGCAACGTTTTCGGAGGGCATACGTTTATTAAAAAACTAACTTGCTTCATACCAAATTAAATTGTGCAAGTCGTATGTCTGACATATGTGTTGTTTTACAGGGCGATTCTCTTGATTATGAATAACAGGATGTTGCGATACCTACCTATTGGAACACAATTAACTTCGATATCCTTAGAATTGTAATTGCATTCTCCCTTTTTGACTTATTTTTGCTTTATTTGTGTTTTTCGTACCTTTCCCAAAGCTGATGCTGAATGTCCCATCCAACAACAACTTGCAGAAGAGCACGTTATCCCTAATAATCAGTCCTTCTACTAGCCTACGAATAGTATCCACTTTTTGGTGTGTGCGTATCAGAACTGAAGGTATTTAGTCAAAAATCTTTTGAACCCATAAAAATGCATTTCAAATAATCGGTTTTCGGCAATATTAGCTGCGCCATTATCAACGACGATTTTATTGGACCACGCATAAAGTTTCAAATCGTTTAAGGTTTTATAAAACGGTTTGCCAGGACTATATGAAAAAATTCCGTTACAGCGTGGTTGTAGTCAAACACAGCATTTCAGCGGTCTATTGTAAAAAGAATTCATCTAGCATGTAAAATTTGCAGTTGTCTTATTTCTGAATGTACTCCTCATCAATTAACTACTCCAACAATTGAATATACAGGCTTCCAATCACTTTTCACGAATTCAAAAACAAATTTATTGAAATTTGGATAGGAGGACGTCTGTCGAATTAGCCAATTAGTTATAAATTTGGGTACGTTAATAACAAAGTAAACCTGAGTGTGCACAAAGATATCACTTGAAAAAAGGCAAAAAAATTGCTACTAAAGACGAAATACGAGTGTTGCGGGGTAAACACATTTCTCAGATGGAGTTTTTCAAATATGTCTCCCGTGAAATGTTATTTTGCCCATTTGGGCGGGATGGCAAACATCACGCCTTCTTGATGTCTTCAGTTTTATTTATAAGGTTTATTATCACTTACGCTGCCTTATAGCTTCCATCAGCTCCTTGTTCCTTGTCAAATCGGATTATGGGAATAGGGGTTGTTCTCTCCCTCTGTCGTTCACGATATTCTTGTGGCGCTTGTTGAGGTTTGCTTGCATACTGTTGTTGGGGCTGGTTGTTGATACTGTTGTTGTGCTGGCTGCTGGTACTGTTGTTGGTCGTCTTCTTGGTAACTATTTGTTGGCTGCGGTTGGTACTGAGCGGCTAACCGCCTTGCCTGTTGGGCATGTACTAAGCAGGCACCGAGGGCTACTGCACAAAAAATCTGAAAATGCATTTGTAGTTTAGTACCTCAGGTTTCTGAAGTTGATAACTGATCCTAACTGATGATGGCTTTATAATTTGTAACCAGTAAAGTAAATATTATAGGTTTTAGGGCAGAAGTATAGGAGTGATCATCATTGAAATAAAATTTTAACTTCTTTTTGATTCCATTATCATATGGCTATATATTGAAGCAAGTTTGAAGCTAAATGTTAATTAATATAATGCGAGCAACATCGTTAACCTCTTATTATTTGAACTCTTAAAAAGCTCACCTGTATTTATTTGCTACTTAGTGCAGCATCCCCATGTGACCTTACAAACCACTTATAATGGTCAGATCTCTTTCAATTTAGAAAAGTACAGGCTATCGTATTCCTTTTGCACATTCATGTAATTTATAACAGAAACTTATGTAATATAACAGATCTTTTTGAAACTGGTGTTATAAGTAGAATTTGCCAACCAGTCAATGGACAGTGAATACAAACCAATACTAACAGATTCAAATACATTTATTAGATGCGTTCATACTGAATTTTCTATAAACTAAACAGCTTTACTATGCAATATGCCTATGGTGGTTAATTATTATACTTTATACTGCGACGCTGCAGAATTAAAGTCCCTACAAAATGTGTTTAATGAATGATAATAATTGGCTTGAACCTATAGAATGCATGTATAAATATGCGAAGCTATTATACCGGTAATGGTGGACATGGCTGTATCGTGAGTTTCACGCCTTACAATTACAAATTATTCCAGCGCAACATATCATGCAAAATTCAACCCAAGGAGACGACACCTTAGGTTTATGCTCACGTTAAGCAACTATTCAGTCAGAAAGTGGTGATGAAATAACCGCAAATTGAATAGCCGGGGCATCTGTCGTTCTACGGCGTGAAGTTGCAATAATTAGCATGCCATCCACAGTGTTATTACAAAATAAGCATAGGTGAAGTGTGACCGGCGTGCCCATCCCAATAAATACCACATCCACCCACAACACCAAAGAAAGTAAGAAGCACCATTATGTAAACCGCCGAGACCAATAGCAGACCGAAAAGGTTAAGACCGAAGTGAAAGGAAGATGCGGCAACTTACCAGGAGCTTCATGGTGAATCTGTGGTGGTTTCTTACGATTAACACGTATTCGTTCAGTGAAATCTCTATATATACCCTCTCTACTTAGGTCTCACCACTCTTGTAGAAAACCGATAGACAATATTTGAGTATACCTTAAATATTGAATTTATATAGGAGACAATGTTCTGGTTATACAAACCAAACACTAGATGTTGGCTCAATTTTTTTCTCCAGCGCATTTCGGGCTTCCTTGTTTATGTGGGCTACCTGTTTAAGATCAGACGACCTCCGATTTGGCTTCGTTAAGAAATCGCTCGGCAATTTAGCGGTGAAATCCTTAATTCCAATGGACATCTGCTCATGAACGTACTGCCCAGCCAACTGTCGCATGTAGACTGTTTCGTTTCTAGAAGGGAAATGGACGTAAGAAGAAACAATTGTGACCGATGCATTGTTACTAGTTAGAGAAACGTTCACACCAAGATGCACCTTTTGGATGGACTCAAATTTTTGGCTTTGCATCACGCGAGACAATTATTTGGACTGGAGAAAATAACTGAATAGTGTATGCCATGGCTGCACTTTATTCAACTTTTTTTTAGAAAAAATAGCATAGGTACATGTTCGTTCTAGTACTTGTTCTGTGTGCATTGGAACATTTTGCACTTCATAGCGACTAAGCTGTGTTAAAAGCATCAACATATTTAAATAAATTTGTTGGTATACAAAAAGTGTTAAAACTAGTAACTTTGATATACATAGATGTCAGCAGTTTATGGATTACGCGCAAAGGTGCATAATGAATTAATAAAAATGATTCCAAAATGTAAAATACCCAAAAACTCTGCAACAATAGGTTCATATAAATAATCGGTTTAGAACTTTTAAAGAAAAGATAATTTTATATTGTGTACGGCACTTTTTTGGATTGAAGTATCAGTTAATTTTAGAATCTACGATTAATATAAGGATGTGTTGTTCAAGTTCAAGTACTATTAAAATTATTCGTTGTTCAAATATATCAATATCAATCAATTATTGACAGTAAAAAGTTTAGTATTATCGCCGATTGATAGTATACAATATAAACAATAAATATTGTTTTTATAAAACATCTCTGCTGCTGTCCAGACGGTTAAGTGACAATCTTATCTTAAAAATGTTTAATTTAGCTGTTTGTGACATGAATAGGCGACAATCAATTTTTATTAAACATTATTTTACAGTGATTCTATCGAATACCAAATATAATACATACAACGCAGTACATTTTAGTTTCGTTTAGCCGTTTCATCCGCCTGCAGTGTTTTATGTTCTACTGGTGTCAAAATATGTGAAAAATTTTACCCCGTCTTTAAAATTTTTTTATTAACATATAAACTTCAAACGTGCTCGTAATTTCAGCTTTAAAGTTAAAACTTAAGACACTTAAGAAAATCTTCAGATCGCACTGCATAGAACTTTTTTTTCCAATACAAAATGTACTGTGATAGTGTTCACCCAACTTCATATTTCATTATTGTATGGATACAAATTGGAAAAGGTAAAATCAAGATTTGGGAAATTTGGGTTGCTCTGTCCTACTTTTTGTAGTAAAAAGGTGGGGGTTAAATTTAGCGGTGATTATAATTTCCGTAATACTGAAATAACTTATTATTAATTACAATTATTATTATTATTTTTGTACATTAGAACATATTTGTTATTTTAATCTATTAACTGTACTAAATATTACTACTATTTTAGGTCATTACCTGTAGTTTTTGCAAGATATCATACAACATTTACTCAGTATCTATATTAGTATAGAAGATAAATTCTTTTTGGTAAACAGGTAGAAACTAGCATAACAAAACTGTCCATTAATTGTTAGTTTTGATCGGAATGTAGGAACAGCTGGTAAGAATTCGACGAGCTACGCACCTTGACCTTGTCATCTTGGAACAATAGGTCCAAATAACTTGGCATTGTCTCATCAATGTTTAAATTACAATTGCAGGTGCTCTCATTAGTTGCGGAGCGTTTGTCTCTTCTGTGGATAGCCGAGCGATTGCTAACGTTATGAAAAATTGATTTGCATCTTTAAATCTCTCACTATTACCAGGAAAACACATTAGATGAATAGAAGTAATGCCTAATGTAGACGCGTTAGACGCACCTAATTCACCACTATTTAACGTCGTTGCGCAAACGGGATTACTAGCTTAACAATATTGCAGCGCTGTGTATTTAATAGAAAACTGGTGGATATCGGTGACCTTGTGTAACCATATCTTTCTTGAAAAGTGTTTGTCGTCTTCTTTTAATAATTGGCATCTCAATAATTAAATTACATTTCCGTTTGATAATGTTTGTTTGCTATTTCCCGATGTCTCTCTACCTATTCCTATCAAAGGTGCCTCCTACAAAGCATCCTACGAATTTCAGAAACATCACAATGTAATAAGCTAGGTGTGCCTTTTTATACATAATGCAAATGTTTAGTAGCTAAAAAGGGAATGGTTTTTAAACCAAAGATTAGGTACTGCATAGTGTCGMTGTAGGTGGAATTATGGAATGCAATGGAATGCATGCCTGGAATGGATCAATTTTGCGTGTGGAGAGGAAAAAACACCTCCACCAAAAAAAGCTCGATTTCAGCAAAATATAGTAGATAGCTAAAATCGCATTCATATGGGAAGAATAAGTGAACCTGTTATAACATACAAAAGATATCACTGACACGTTTGTAAATATTTGCCTCCAGAATGATAATGACTTGTTTCAAAAAATGGAATGATAGTGATTACGCGAAATAAAAATAGGAATCAGTTGTAGGATGCAATACTGGTATGGATCACAACGTGTATTCCAATGTAAAAGTGGGTAATATTTAGAAATATTGCAGCTGTAGCTGCCCATTGTATGCAAAACTTTGCCGCTGGTTGACCAACACCCAAATCCTATGCATGCTGGAAAACAATACGAATTTAACGCTTCGTACCGGAACGTATGCTGTTGGATGTCCCAGTGTATATCAATCACTCATAGTCTACTGCAATAGGGACATATGTTTCTCTTAAGTAAGCTATACCATAATGTTTAGCAAATATAATATATTTGCATCCTATACCATGCGCGAATACAAGTTGTTGAGCTCCTTATCCCTGATAAAATGGTTTTAGAGTGCGTTGACTGCGATGCATGTCGTCATGGTGCCTGTAAAAGGATAGTTACGGAGAAATTTTGCTATAAATTTGATCGGCATCATTGGCATCAGACTGAAAAACTTGCAGTCTCCGTTTAGGCAACGCAAAAAGCCATATAATGTGATTCCTCGGGCGCCACGGGTCTCGAGTTGGCAAATCAACATCAGTAACGCCGAAATTAATTCACCCCTCGGACACCATCGATATTAGGCTTTCTTTGTCACCATAACTGAGTCCCTTTCTAAGTTCCAACTGGCAATGATTGATCCTCCAATGCCTTCATATCAAAAAATTGTCTTAAAAACGACTATATCAAGAAAGAGATTAACTAAAAAACAAAATTCTGGGACCTAGTAATTGATCTACAAAGATGGTACGAAATAATGGACATATTACCTATGTATGAAGCAAATATAATACCTTGTTCATCAATAAACCTTTCAAGAGAAACACAGGAAACAACGTAATGGACTATATTGACAAGAACTATATAGAATACAAGAAAATTTTTACAGATGCTTTCGTGTCACATTTAAAAGACCTGTAAACGATCTACATGTTGTTTGTTCAGTACGTCGAAAATACAAACGATAACGGTCTATTCGATAATTGAAAACCTTCCTGGGGATTTTTTTATAATTTGTTGGAGGTGATGGGAAAGAAGTGTTCCTATTTAGAGGCTAACTAAAATTGTGCTAATTAGTACAAAATTCGGAGACCTCATTAGCTAGAAGAAGGCTACTCTTACTCTTTTAGCGTCTTTAAAACTGATGAGGTGACGTGAAGTTAATTCACACTTGAGAATATCTCTTCTTATTAAATTCAAGATGAACCAAGCGATAGTACCTTATTGAGGTTAAATTTATGTGCTTGTGTTAGAACATTGTATACTGATAAGCAATTTTTAGTAGAATTAATATTTCTCTGACGAAACAAGTTGCCTGTAGTATGCTAGCTGGTCATTCACTTGTTTTCTGTCCTACTCCATAATGGACAACTCTTGAGCTCCCATAGTTTCAAGGTAAGCCGTATGTTAATAGTGACATAATATCCGGCAACATCCCTCTACTTTCACTAGAAAGGTTTCATGCTATCTGACGGCGTACAGGAGTTCAATACATCAAAAGCGATGGTTTCGATTTCAAGGCTAAAATGTCTGGCATGCTTAGGAATTTTATATTTATTAGTCGTCTTTATGCTTGGAATATRSTAATAATTTTAATAGAGAATTACATCTTTTATGTTATATACGGCAACGATAAATTTTGTGTTGCCTTCGAACTGTGAAAATTTTCACACACACACAATCAATTAAATTATCACATAAAATCGGATACATAATTTTTGGGGTAGTCAACTAATTTTTAAGATGGACAATAGATAGCATGTTTTTTTTATCTTATAATACGCTATTTTTTGAAGAAATAGCTTTGGAATGTTTCTAGTTTGGGTTGAAGATAGTTGGAGTAATTATATATTAATTCCACTTATCGCTGGGAATTCTTCATAATCCTCCATAATTTCTCGACACATTTTTTTCAATCTGTATAATCTGCAAGACCATTCTATATATAGTATGACATTTTTGATAGATATATGAAATTAGGGTTTTGAGTTTCTAGGCGTTGCTCCTGAAACTAGCAAACCTTCTACACATCCATCTATATTTTCCATTTAGTAATTTGGTCTTGTTTATTATAAAAAAATGTCACTTAGAGCAACATTCGCCAGATACTAATTTTGTTTGAAAAGCCTAAGCGACGTTGGCCAACCAGTCTTTAATACCGAATCATTTCTTATCAAGCAACTTAGAGCTTCCACTATTTCGCAGAACTAATAGAAGATACCATGTGTGTGGGTACAAATATAAGGTGTGTGTCTTCTGGTCATACAGTATATTCAAATAATGGAGATGCGTCATTGCCTTAATTAGTTCTACCTGCTGTAATTTAATGTCGATTTCCAAATAGCTCACTTCAGTGTAGGAAGTAGCCTATTACTGCATTCAAAATGTGTTTACAATTCTTATAAAGCCACGCACAATAAATAAATGAATAAATAACTTTCCTTCCTTAATAAACACAGCAACATATTGGTAGAAAATGACCAGACCGTGGTTTGTCGACCGCAAATGTATAATAATATGTGAATTTCCTGCCTTATATAAAAAACTGTGTTGTACCTCCTATTTAATAAACACTAATTCTGCCATACAGACCGACAATTCGCATGCTACTCGCGTCTAACCATTGTCTTATTAGGTTAGTTTGCTTATAACATCGAGTACTTTTCTGCTCTTCTCATTAGGACAAGTAAACAGAGTATAAATTATGAAAGATTTGTCGTTTTATGCGATCATCGAACGCATTTTTTAGGAGAAGCTTAATAACTTGCCAGATTTTTTATTTGTAGTTAGGTATAACCTGCGTAATGCAAAATTTGATACAAAACTTTTACTAAGGAAACAGTAAAATATTTCACACATTTAAAATGTATTGTTTATTTGCAATTCGGCAAAAGGAAATAAAAAAAACATGCATGTAAATGTTCAATGTGTGTTCCAGCAACCATTTAACACTAATCGGGACCAGTGTAAACAGTAAAATTATGAAATTTAAATAATTTTTTTGCGAAAAAATAAGGCCCTATAATTCTCACATATTTAGCTTCACTGGTGTTAACTGTGATTCTCTTGTGTTCAATGGGGATCCTGTTAAAACAAATATCTGTAAGAATTGTAAAAATGTACTGTCCCATTCTGACAAAATGCAGCTTCTACATTACTCGTAAACATAAGTTTATTTGTCGTGGTTGTAGGAACAGGTTACTCTGTGTTATTTTGATGGTCTATTTTACAAATCAATTAACACCAAATATTATTGCAACGCACAATTGTTTGATTACTTTTGGGTCAGTGATTAAGTTTCGAATGGGCTGTTTTTCTCCATACACATCAGTCGTTCTTGATATTCAAGCTGACAGCAGGCTTATTAGACTTGCATTATGTATTAACAAACTGTAACTGGCGAAATGTATGTGAGTGAAGTCCTTTAGGTTTAGGTGTATAGTCTGTTGACGAAAGGAGGACGTATGAAGGACATTGTTATCAATAAGCACGTGAGTTGATTTTAAAGTGAATTGTTGAGGAGTTCATAAACATGTTACTGTAATAATTACCATTAAGCTAATGAAATAAATTAACAATAACTAACAACTCTAATTATCAGATAATATTTTCTCGGATAGAAATGCACGTACGCCCAAACCTAATGTMACATCTGAAGAAATGAAGGCTCTTAAGGATTTGAATACAGATAAGCCCATTATAGTTACTAGAGCAGATAAAGGTTCAGCCACAGTCATTTTAGATAGAGAAGATTATGAGAATAAAGTTAGAGGAAACATATCAAAAATTATCCCGAGATCCTACCTCAAAAATTTCCAAAATTACTCATGATCTTATCAAAAGTTCAAATATTTCGAATGAGGAGAAATCTCTTTTAACTGTTTTCGATTGCAAGGTACCTAAATTGTATGGTTTGCCCAGAATCCAGAAAACCAATGTCCCGTTAAGACCCATAGTCAATACGATTGGCAGTCTTTGTTACAGATTGGCAAAATTTTGTGCTAATTATTTAAAGCCTTATGTAGGAAAAACCAGTAGTTTCATCAAAAATGCTTCAGACTTTATTGATATTATAACAGGTTTAAGTATTTCAGATGGTGATATTTTAGTTAGTTTTGACGTGGTTTCTTTATTTACGAAAGTACCCATCCCTGAAACGATAGACGTCATCAAATCCAAGCTTAATAGCGATCCCCTAGGTGACACGATAGTCAGATTATCTGAACATTGTTTAAAATCTACTTATTTCTTATGGAACGATAATCTTTATGAACAAAAATCAGGTTGTGCAATCGGTTTACCTTTAAGTCCTGTAGTAGCCAATTTGTTTATGGATAATTTTGAACAGGTAACGATAAACAGTTTTCAATTTAAACCACAATGTTGGTATAGGTACGTAGATGACACTTTTGTTATTTGGGCCCGTGGTATAGAAGAGTTGGTAGGTTTCTAAATCATTTGAACAGTCAAAATCCTGATATAAAATTTACTATGGAATTAGAAAGCAATATGGTAGTGTACTTTTTTGGATGCCCAAATTTATAGAATAAACACGGAACGGTTTAGGTTTACAGACAACCTGCACACACAGACAGATATGTACATGCCACATCTCACCACCCTCCCTTTCAAAAGAATAGTCTTATGATAACGTTATTTGTTAGAGCACAAAGGATCTCAGACAAAAGTTCTTTACAAAAAGAAATATATCATCTTAAATCAGCGGTAGTTAGAAATGGTTATAGTAGTAAGAATATTTGGTCAGTTTTTAATAAAAGTGCTCATCCAAATCAAGTAAATTCTCAGCCACGACAAAGTAAATTGAAGTTGAGTTTGCCTTATGTACAAGGCCTTTCGGAAAAATTAAAGAGGATGCTTAGAAAACACGATATTTTAGTTGTTGATAGTACATATAAAAACATACATTTAGAGAGTAAAGGTGTTTACAAAATTACTTGTTCCTGCGGCAAATGTTACATAGGTCAAACTAAAAGAAAAGTAGGTACGTTTGAAAGAACTAGGCTGCAACATATAGATAAATCTTCCGTAGCTGAACACTCACATTTGGCTAAACAAAACAAAAATTTTAGATAGAGAAAAATATTATCACAAACGTTTAAATAAGAAGCTATAGAAATTTGTAGTTATAGTAATAATTTTAATAGGGATTGTGGAAATTCTGAGTTAGGTGACATTTAGAAGGCTATTTTGTAGTTATCTTTTACCAAGCAATTCGTGTATATCTAGTAGGTAGGTATTTCCTTTTTCGTCGTTAGGTTCTTTTTTATCAGGTTGGCACGTTGTTTCTATGACGTCTCGCTTCCTTGGTGATTTGTTTATTTACTTTCAAAATTTTGTTTGAACTTGTGTGGGGCAAATTTTGAGGTTCTTCGTCTTTGACAAAGATTACAGGTGTAATCGAAACGTCAGACTAATAACTTTTTGTCAGTGTTTTCAAGATACAGCGATCTTTCCGAGAAAATATTGTCTTATATTATGGACGCCGAAAGTAACTCTAATTATCTATCGAGTGGATGACATGCATAACGAATTTGGAGCACAAATTATGCAATAACAGAACTTCTTCTTGCCCATTGTCTTAGTGGAAAATTCTGCAAACTAGAGCTTTACTGTGCTACACAATAGCACATCATTTAAATACACTTATATAAATTAAGCACGATGTATTTACAGTTTTAAGTCGTATAAAAATAGGTAGCAACTACATTTCTGTACAATTTCACAAGCCGCTTTATAAACTAAAGCTTTTCAAGTCTTTTCCTTCGCAAAGATAAATGTGCGGCGCAGCACTAGGATGTCGTGCTGCTTTCAGTAACTTCTGCTGCTGCAGCTGTGGCGGCTTGTTCAGCTGCAGCAGTAGGCTGTGCTTCGCTCGCTTCCGTTGTGCCAGCAGCAGCAGCGGCAGCGGCGCCGGGTTGTGCTTCTGCAGCTGGCTCAGGGTTGCTAGATACCGTGGTGGATTCGCTCTGTGATGAAGCTACCGATTCATCTGGTTTCTGTTGGACTGGCTCATGCTGAGACTGACTAGCTTCCGGTTCGGCACTTGCATTCAAATAAGCTAGGGAACGTTGAATAGCTAGCGGAATCGGTGGGGAAGTTGGTAGGTGGTCTCCCTCAGGTTGGAAACCGTTTTCATCGGCAATGTACCTGGTGTGAAGAAATAGACTGTACTGAGCTCGTAGTTGAAGTTAATTATTTTGCATTTTAATTGATTTTGCGACAATTACTACTGCTGCTAGTTTAGTTTACAACCAGATGTAATTTTTCTTCAAAACGACCCATCCTATTTGAAAGCCTAATTTCACAAGGAGTATTGCCACATTTACTACGTTTCACTCATTTACAATATAGTAATTAATAAATAGAATCAAGCAAACTGCTTATTAAAGTATTCTTCTTGAATAAATTGTAAATTTTTGGGACTACATTTACATATTACACGTATATATAACACATCCTACATCCTACTACAGTTTTTAGGAGACCAAAGATAGCATAAACTTCTACGTTCACAAGAGTAGACTTACCTTAGGCTGATAACTTGTCCATCTGGAGCTGTATAAGAGTAGGATCCTTGCAAAACTTGTATTTCGTCCTCATAATCTTCACCCTCAGTTTTCAGTGCACCACTTCTTGCACCGACGTTTGGTAAGCGTTTTAAGTAACCCCCTTGCTGTATGTGAATCCCGTTACCCGTCTCGTAACTGGAAAAACATGGAATAAAAAACCAGTCACCTATTTAGTACGTAGTTCAATAAAATATATTTTTATTACCTATATCAGCAAGTTGCCGAGTTTTGATCAAATAAAAATCGTATCTCTATCTACTATTTTTGTATCAAGTCTTGTTCATAAGATATGTATGATATATGAGTTACCAGCATCAAAAAATAATAATATAGTGGTATTAAAATTTATATAGCAAAATAGTCAGTGTTATTGTATAGATCCAGCCCTTTTTATAAACTGTATAACTATTGTTTTGTAATATTTAATAGACAATATCCAAAATTCCCACTGTCCAAGTCAAGAGACAGATATTTATACTTAGTAACTCGAAGCTGCTACTACAAAATATCGGTTTGAATGCGCAGTTTTTATACATAGCAATATACATCACCGTACTGTGTGCAGCCTAAGCATCAGAAATAATTTCTAATGTACTGCTGGCAATTTTATAACGGTCAATCGCTATTTATAGCTTTTGCATAGTTTCAGGATAACCGAGTAATGACAAAATCGTTTCCGTAGCATCAAGGGGTGTTCGAATGATGTAATTCTTGAAACTATTCCACCCACCAATCTGTTTTAGCAAGTCCAACTTAAATTTTTTAAATAACAATACAATTGTACAATTGCAACAGATCCTTGGAACCCTTTGTTTTTAAGAAAATTGAAGAAATTACGTTGGAAATGGCTGAATAGTTTTTTTCGTTACCTATCCTTCCAAAATAATCAAAGAAATATACATCTTTTCAACCATGACAAAGCCATCTATGGTTTCCATTAAAAAAATGCAAGTGGTATGTATATCTAATAAAATTCTGAGCACGCAACTGAATTCAAAACAAAAATTACAATTACAACGAAAACGGGACATTTTGTACATCACTATCATTGTAACAGTTGAATATTCTGTTTACATATAAAACGCATAGTTATTGTTGTGTCCTGTTTAACCTAATTTGAGTTACGATTAAATTCAATTACTTAATAATTATGTGATTAATTTTACCTGAAATTAAAGCTTCCATCAGGACCAACAATTTCGGTTTGACTAACTATAGGGATTGGTGTACTTGATGAACCGCTAGGATTACGAGCTTCTGCTGCAGGAGGTGATGCAGTAGCAGCATCTTCTGGAACAGGCGTTGCTGAACTTGTCAAAAGTGAGTAGATGAATATCGTGGCACCGAAGAAAACCTAAAAATTTTTCACCAGCTATAAGATCAGTAAATCCTGTTTAAAAAGCGTCTTCCAAAGATTTGGTAGAGTAAGAAATTGAATGTGTTTTTATTGTTTCTCTTTAAGTGGTGGGATAAGTAAGTTTGCTTTAAAAACTGTCCCTGGAAAGAGTAACTAGAATGCTTCAAAGTCACAAACTAACGCTACTAGATTTTTGGATTAGTTAATTGAAGAAAATTTCAGTATCGTGTTTCTGACATTAACGTTTCTTTGTTTTATTTCAAAATAGAGTTGACGTATTAATATTAAGAAAAACTACCAATTGGTCATTCAAAAGAATTATGCAGTTTCAGAATTAATCTCTTGTTTGTTTCATGTTTGGCACAGATTAGTACACAGAACGAAGAGTAAAAAAAGACCTAACTGTAATGCACGTGAACAAAGTTTTGTATAGGTATATGTTTACTACAAATACCATGCTTTTGGGATATTATTTGGGTAATAATTTTCAGTTCTTTTATACATGTTTCGGGAATATAGTTTGGAATCATATTAATAAATTGCTCAATACTGAATAATGAAATGGACATTTTTTATGGAGAATCAAATGCTGTATGCCAAACTCTTTATGCAAATGTTTTCGATGACCCAAAAAGAAGTACGAAATAATTTTGGTTTGGTATTTTCGCTTTATAATAAGTTTCTTTATCGAAAGTTAAAATTATGCTGCAMACAGGCACTACAAGTTAGTAGTAAAGATAGGTGAAMTATGGTACAAATGTTTTACTACTCTAAATATGTCAATACACACGTCCAATCGATGTGATTTTTTTTGATATTGAAGAATACCACGCCCAACAGCAATACGCACACAAAATTTTATGTAAGTAATGGAGCACTTATAATTGGAGAAACCGATCAGTTTGATGCACTATACAAGACATATTCACACATACCGTAACTGAAACCATGTTAAATTTAATCCTCTAGAATTTCACTTCACAAGCTTACGGGTGTAACTGATTTGCAGGGGAAGAGTTTTTGCGTATTTATACCTGCCATTGTTTAACGAATCCTTAAATAAACATTAATGACAAGTGCTAAGTAATTTAGCCTCATTTGATTGTCTGACTTACTCAAATAACGATATATAAATATTGCATAAAAGCGACCGTGGGTAATGTGTAATATCGTATTCAACTCTTGTACACTAGTCTAAACTGTATTCTGGGGAGGACCATCCCAAAATTATTCTTTTCTACAGCGCAATTATTATATAATACCTAAACACCAACAATGATCTCAGACGGAGAGCCTGGTGAATCCTTCAGCATGCAATGGCGATTAGAGGGATTTCTTCTAAATGATGCATTGTTTGTATTTTCAATTGTACAAACATAAACGGTTTAGCGGTTCAATGTCAATAACGCATAACTCGATACTTTAATATAATTTACAGCATAGTGGTGCAGTTTCCACGATGGCGATGGTCTACAGCATTGTATCTTCGAAACACATCAGGAATTGCTAATGAAAAATGTTGATCAGTGAACTATACAAACGTTTTATTTATTTATTTATTTTATTTATTTATTACAGGGGGTGCGTACAGGCAAGCCCAAAGTGGCACCCACTAGAAAAAAAAACATAGTTATGCTAAACCTGAGAATAACCAAACGTGAACCTTACAGTTTAGTGTGTCTATATTAGCAAGAAAAAACAGTTATTGATGATAAGCAAAATAGCATAATTAAGTGATAATAATATAAGTATAATATACAGAAAAAAGAAGAAAAAAATATATACATATAGGTCAGTATTCTCGAATACAATAAGTAAACTATAAAGCATTATGCAATATTCAAACTACATATAAGAAACATTGCTAAGCTAAGAAAAATTTACAAACGAAACACTATTGTCTGAAATTTAATTTAACTAAAGCTCTAATTTTTTTCACACAGTTATGGAAAATATCGACGTTAGAACAGTGCGAATTATATCTAGTAATGCGGGCTAAAGGTCCATTACGACCTAAATTGGTTCGAAAGAGATATTCGCGAAATGAAGGTAAAAAAACGACTGTTGTACACGGGAACACTTAAGAAGATACTAGAGAGCAAAGAGGGTGAATCAACTGAGCTATTGATTATTTTGTGGAGAAAAAGCAAATCCGCTACTAATCTTCTCCTTTCTAGGCTCATTATGTTGTACATTCGGGTCAGTGTTGTGGCATTTATTAACTCATAGGAACCCACAACTTTAAAACGAAGATACCTTAAAAATTTGTTTTGTACCGACTGCAGTCTTAATTTGTATATGTCATACTGTGGAGACCACACAACAGATGCAAAATTGAGTCTGCTATATACAAATGCGAAGTACAGATTTTTTATAACTTCAATAGAACTAAAATTTTTAGTTGTTCGAATTATAAAGCCCAACATTCTATTTGCCTGAAAAATTATATTATCTATATGCACAGAGGTCATTTTCTGGTCGAAAGTGACTCCCAAATCTTTCACATCTTATCGTTGTCAAAGTTATAGTCAAAGGAAAATGGTCTAATGTTTCTAGAAAATGTAATAGTACAGCACTTACTGAAATTTAAATAAAGTTTGTTAATTTTACAGTAATTATAGAATTGACATTGGTCGTTTTGAAATAGTATACAGTCAGAGATATTACTTATGGGAGCGAAGATTTTTAGGTCATCAGCATAAAGAAGAAAATTGCAGAATTCAAAACAATGCTTAATATCATTAATATAAATTAAGAACAGCAGAGGCCCCAAAACCGAACTTATGGTACACCTGAAGTGACCCAGTAAGGTGATGATTTAAAACCAATTATCGATATTACTTGAGTTCTGCCGCTGACATATGATGATAACCATCTTAACAAAGTTCCACGCACACCTATTTTTGACAGTTTGTGAATTAAAATACAGAGGTCAATTTTATCAAAAGCCTTGCTGAAATCTGTATAAACAGAATCTACTTGAATCTGATGATCCATGGAAATTAAAATAAAGTTGCAATATTCTGTAAGATTTGTTTCGACAGAACGTTGAGAAAAAAAGCCGTGTTGTTAAGTAAGAATTGATGCTTTCAGGGCCCGAAATAGAACGTTGTGCACTAGAAGTTCGAGGACTTTACTGAGTATACATAGCTTGCTGATAGGGCGGTAATTCGCAACCAAATTTTTGTCACCGTGATTGTGAATGGGCAAAACATGGGCTACTTTCCACTGGGAAGGGAATTCGCCGGTTGACAAGGATCGGTTAAAGATCAAAGTGAGAGGCACAAAGGGTATTGGAAGAATGGTAAATATTATTTCTGTAAAATCTGTAGGAATTCAACATTTTAACAATGTTATTATATTTTAAATGWGGTAAAACGGTTAGAAAACAAACCCAGTGTGTCTGGAGATTAAACAGCACCTTCTAGTGTAATAGCAAGATTGTTTTTTTGTTAACGATAACGGAATTATGATCGCAGAGGAGAAAGAAAAGGTTATTATCCTAAAAGTGATGAAGTAAGCTTATTAAATAATATTTATTTGCACATACAATAAAATGAATTTTTCTACAAATTAAAGTCCAATTTTTAAATGCTTCTGTCCTAACGCATGTGTGTATTTAAGCGTTTTGTTTAAAACGGACAAACTACAAACGTTTATTAATCCTGCACAACACGCTTAAGTATACACTGTCGTACTCAGTTGTATCCATAACAACGACTGTTGCCTTTGGTGTTACTGCTTTTTATCCAGCTTAGCTTCTTCCGCCTTTTTGCCTTTCCTTTTCTCCTTTTCGCTGTCCTCAACGTATGGATGTTCTTCTAAGTATTTCAGGATCAACACCACATGCTTTGGTAATGGCGGTGGCGTGGGAATGATGTTACCCACTGGTACAAAACCATTTTCATCAGCGGTGTATGACACCGACACCTTGTTACCATCCGCATCGATATATTCGTATTTTCCTTTTACTACCTCACCCGCTGTATCATTTTCAAATTGTTTAAGTTCTCCGACTTGCTCAGCCTTGGACCCGTCGCTGGATTCGAAACTGAAATCACAACCCATGATAAGTATAAAACTACTATTATTATCTGAAATCCATTTCTTAATTAATTCTTAAAAATGATGTCCTTTCAAGCGTCTTGCATGCACAAATAACACGACCTAGATGCGACAAAAATTGCCAGTAGTTCCAAATGAAAACTTAGAAGCTAGATGAAGAAATGGTTTTCATATTCGTACTTAGGAAGATCAGTATACCTGCATAAGTTTATTTCTGAACAACAGGATTACCACTTTAGATAATAACATAATACGTCCGCGATCGTAAAAACGTATAAACGTGCTTAAACATACTCTACCAAGCCACTAAATATATTGTATGCTACTAGAGCTAGTTGCCTGCTACTAATATGATTTGAGCAAGCAACACTAGTGTTCTAATATAGTATTAGTCGCCACTAACTTTCGTGTGGTTCATAATTTCAAGACTATAAGGGAAGAAGGTTTTTCTTGAGTTCAGCTCTTAACTGACATTCATTTTGGTTATACGAGATCGGGAAACAACTCAAATAGACAAGCAGTAATAATTTGTTGTATTTATATCTTTTTTAATATCTTCAAATATTGCAGTTTGGGTTATTTATTTTCTAAGCAGTCATACAATAATGCATATTTATTTTATCCACCGTTTTATTGACCAATAGTGATAATACTTGTTCAAGAAAATTTTCGGGTTTCAAAGATTAAGAACATGCAGCGAATCGAGTTCAGACTTGGAAAAAGCAGGAGGTACTATTAAAACGTATACAGCACATCTTCAGTTCACCACCTAGACTTTGTAGTAATATTTCATATAATTTAAGCCAGAAAATTGTTTTATTTGTGGAAAAGAAGTCGATCAAACACAAGAAAAAAACTAAATAAAAACTATTCTGGATTTAGTTCAAACGGTAAAAAATGATTTGCGCAGAGGACTGCAGCAAACGAGGCTGTGGTGTAATATACCATGAAAGTTGCGGCTAAATATCATTATTGTACTTGTTTTCACAAAATAATGATATAGTTTTCCTTACGACTAAAACTATTACATTCTTAAAATTTTAAACAAACAAGAATTTACAAATTCCAATCGATAAACAAAAGAAACATTATCAAATAAGAATTTAACGTAGGCATCTTGGGAGCTTTCAGTTTTTGGAGATATGTTATGTTGAAATTACTTAGTTTTTCTAAGACATCTTGTTGAAGGACTGCTTAACTAATTATTATTATAACTTGCTATTCCGGAAAACATCGCTACAATATATTTTCAACATAGTCCTTGAATCCGATTTTTGCGTTTATAGTTGCACTATTGCAAAAACTAAATCAATATAGAAATACTAACGTTACGCCTACAAGACGTAAGCACAAACTTTGAAAGCTGTTTTATTTAAGCCGGCAAAATAAAAAAAGGTGCCAAGATTAATATAATTTTATAGCGCTTGTAAACTAACCTGTAACTGAAGTTTCCATTAATTGGATCATACTCGAATTCACTTGAAATTATAGTAGCTGGCTCATCATCCGGTTTATCAGTTGTAGTTGGTTCAGAAGAACTAGCTGCAGGCTTTGGAGTGGTCGGTTTAGCCTCCACTATCGCGAGTATCGCCAGACACGAAAATATAGTTACTTTCTTATTTAACATTATGCTTCCTGTCTAAACCTTTAATTAAACTACCGCTGAACGGCAATTTTGTATATATTTATAGAGTCGGTTGGTTCTTCACCTGGCCAACAATTCATGAGATCACTGACAATGCATATTCAAATGCCGTTTATTACGTATTTCACCTGTGTGGTATATATAAAAACATAAATAGCCCATCTGTGTCTTACTAATTATAAAATGATGGTATTAATTTGACGGCTCACATTTGTTTACTACGCAAAACATCAAGATATTAACATTTGCAACATAATGACGGGACAAGTGTATGACATCATGTGCTAACGGTTTACTGAGTAGTTTGGGACTTTGAATAATGTAAGTTAATATAAGAAATGGGTAAAGAAGCGGCAAGCTGTAATTCTAAATGGGCGTAATCTACATTAGACTTCATGGAATCGAGGACTAAAACTCTCGTCCTGGCTTCTCTTATAAAGCTGCTCATAGATGTTCGAGGTTACTTTCAAGTCTGCAATCTGTTTCGCCATTTGCAAAAATTTTTGAACTCCTGATTCTTATATAACCTAGAGTGTCCGAAATCCGAACATAATTCTAAATTGTACGAAACCAGTCTGAAATAATATTCTTTTGTACCTACACTGCTATATAATCTGGCGCCCTACAATATATTGAAGCAATATATTGCGATTTGCAATCCAGAGTGAGTCATCCACGTCTTCTATAAATTCAAGAAATTAGCATGCGACAACGCTCAAGCCTCTTCGGAGAAGTATCAAAATCAGTTGAAAGTGTCGGGTATGTAGTATTTATGTAAGGAATTTCCATTACTTAAAGGTGKGCGGTGCAGACATCAAGGTCCAACACGGTAACGACAGGTGACCTAAGACGACATAAAATTTCGAAGATCTAAAAGCGTCAATGATTTACTACACACATTTGTAAAACGAGGTGTGGGAGGTAATCCTATGGAATGTCAACATCATTAAGCAGTTATGTCATACGTATATCCCGTATCCTGTGTAAATAGTTTAGATTAAATAGGACGTGGAAAATGCTGGTTATTAATTTTATTGCCTGCTTGCTGGGGGTCTGGACAAGATGACAAAAATAACGTTGCGAATCGCTTTATCTACCAACTGGAACTAAAATTCAGTTCAGATAGGCAGATGTACATATGTAAGTTATTCAGATACTTGAGTACGACCCCAACATTAAGTTATTCATAATTTTGGGTTCAGGAGCTGTAACAGATTCACAGAATTTTACTAGTAAAGATCTATCTAAATTCAATAAATGGACTGAATTTAAACAAGAAGAGACACATTCGACAATGGCCTTCACGCCTGGCATTTTGGCTATAGTTTTACTTATAATTCAGTTAATAAATTGCAGCCAGTTGTAGAGGACACATTAGATGATAGGTTAGCTTATAGCAATAAGCAAAACCAAACACTGCAGGGAGTCCTAACTTAAAAATAAATGGCCTTGGCATTACTAGGGAACCCACAGAAAATAAAACTGCTAATTTCCCTCTCGACTGTTACAAAATCACAGTGACGTTATAAATTTAAGCTAATTACTGTGCTATTACCACTGATATTTGAGCATTGGGTATTTAAGTGTTGCAACGTACTCGCACTAATGTGTCAAAGGGCACATTTATTAGCTTCTTAAACAATCTGGCATGAGACATGTGGGACACGTAATAATACAAATTTATACAGCTGCAAGAATATCATATTTATTTCTATATGCCGCGCATAGTAACAATGGTATAAAATCTTTAGATAATATGCGTTAAAATCACACTCTTCTGGCAAATAAATACCTAAAGCAATTAGTATTTACAAACAGTTCCTGGATTGCTGAGATGAACTACCCGAAAAACTATGTTACCCAGGTTAGTTCTTGACGTTCGTCGTGTGCTCTGTAGTTACTTTCTCCTTCCCGCTCGTTCCGTGGTAGAAGGCTGGGACGCAATCCAGTCAAGAGCTTTCTGTATATTGGGTGGAATTGGTGGAGGTGCTGGTAAATGTGATCCTTGAGGTTGAAAACCACCCTCGTCGTCCGCAACGTACGTTATGGAAATTTGGTTACCTTCGGGATCCGTATAAGAAAACGAACCTTGGGCCACTACTACGTTGGGATTCTCGGGATCGCTGGTTTTCTTTAAAGTTCCAGTTTCTTGAGCCTTGATGCTGTTCGCACTTTCGTAACTGCAAAAAAAGAAGTACTAAAATATAACAACCTTAAAGTTGATTATCCTACAAAACACTTCAGAATATGTTGAAAATACATAGTTCCACGTGTTTTTATTCTATAAATTCAAATTACTGGATCGAATTTCACTTCGCCTAGAATGTAGTGCTTATTTCAGTGTTAAAACATGTAAGTCAGTAAAGGTGTAAAGGTAAAGGTGACAAGCGAACAAATTCGTTATGCCCGTTGCCTGAGGTCGTGACAAAGCATTTCGACACCTTGCATTATTAAGAATTATTTACATTTCATTTGTGCATAACAGCATGAAAAGTGCACAACGTGATATTATATAAAACCACTAAGGATCCTCCCAGGGAAAGTCTGTAAACACACTCTTGTTCAGCAAGGTGTGTTCTCTAGTATCACTTCGATAGGTCAAATCAACGGGATTGGTATGAGTAAAGTATCAAAAAGTAAAATTTTCTAAAAGCTACACCCCTACATGTAGACTTAGCTAATACTTGGTGTAGATGGGAGTAGATGGAGGAAGCTGTATCCAAAAATTATAACAAAAGCAATACCACTCTTCAATAAGGGGTTGACATGCACAACCCCTAATCGTTTTTCTCCCAAAACCTTTACACCATTGAGAATTTTTTAGATAAAAAGTATGAGAGAAAACTGAAGGTTTCGCTTAAACTTTTTAACGTGACGTTCACGAAACAACAATAACCAAAAGCTCTCGCAATTGATCCCAGGTTAAAGATTCCGCGCGAATATTTGGAGGTAATTGAGTGCCTCTCTAGCTCTGTGGAGACGGGTCGGGGTTATCAAGAAATTAACAAAATTATTCCGTTAGAAATGTGAGCGCCACTTGGTTTATTTACCTCCAAAATATTTATAAGTAACCAAACCAAGAAAGTTGACCGGAAATTCAATCACTAGAAGAGCTGAACTGCCTAAGTGTCGCTAATTTACCAACAAGCATCGCTAAAATATCCAAAACACCACCCCAAGTGATCCAACCTCAACTGTAAGAGACAAGTATAAAAAAAGCGTACGGTTTCACCTAAAAGCAACACAAGATTTATTGTCGGAAGTGCGAATACAAAATTAGAAATGAATTTAATATATTAAAATGCAAAAGGATTATTAAATCAAATAGACGCTATAAAATAACAAGGTAAGTATCCTTAAAAAATTAAAGCTTATTGGATTAATAAGGTAAGTATACGTTCGCGATAATATGAATACAATTTTTTATAAATGGACCTTTTCCTTTGTTTCAGGGATAGGGATGGAATACCGTTAGTGTGCACACGTACGTTTAAAAGTTCTTCCCTTTACAAATTGTTCTTTCAAAAATAAAAAAAAAACAAGTGAACAAGTGAGATGTATAACTGGCGAATTAAGTTAAGTCTGATTTAAATGTTATATAATATTAAATTATATATGTATTTTACACTTAAACAATATGTAATATTAATTAAAATTGCATTTACTGTACTTTATCAAACGAAATCTTAATAAACAATATTTGAATGACGTTGACCTGGAGTAAATTAATTTATGATCTAAATGTTGGAAAGATTAAGCTATATAAAATCTCGGCAAAACCGCATAAAACCGTCAATCAGAACTAGAAACTAGTGTCGACTATCTGTTACGCAAGCAGTGGGTTGAATCCTAGGGGACGTTGAAAACCCCTCGATACGGGACTGAGCTGGTTCGCTTCTGGTAAGATGACCTCCAGAATCCCTGGCGTGTTCGATAAAATGTTCGGGAAAACGTGGTATGATCAGTGGCCTCCAAAGAATCCAGGAACCAGTCGAGGAAAGCGATCGTTTACAAAAGCAGTTCGAACGATCGATCACAATCAAGAACGTGAACCCCTCTGAAGAGGGTTCTTACAAGAAGCAATATCGAGCGAAACGTGTGGCGTTGTGATTTAAATCCCGCAAAAGCGGCTTGGACGAAGCTCAAACGAAACAACCAATAGCTTCTAGCGTCCAAATAGAATTCGTTGGTCGGATAATCCCAAAACTTTTGGATGAACGTTGCACAATATGTTCATAGACCGATCAGCGAATTTTCACAACACACCTGTTTCAAATGCTACCAAATACGAATCTAACGGCTCGTGGAAACCACACTGATTCGCATTAATCTCTCGCGGTTTTTGTCGCGGCGCGGTAAAAAGTGGTCCACAAGAAGCATATTCCACTGGAAATGCAGGTGCGAAAGAAAAAATACTTTGAAGAGAATTCTGGCCATACGGGGAAGTTCAGAATACTAAATCGAAACATTAGAAATATTTACGTTGCGAAAGTATTCCACTGGAAATGCCGATGTGATTAAACGATGGAAAATGCAAAGAAGACAACTCTAACAATACGGGGAAAGTTGAAAATGTTATTTGGAAATATTTCAAAAAAATTATTGTAACAACTTTTTTGGCTCTTACCTAAATTTTATATACTTCACCCCCGGATTTTCAAACAGAGCTCAAAGAGTTTGTATGGAAAGATTTGCATGACGCCGTACTCTTAACGTGAAAAATTATAAATCTTCTAAGTTGCTCATTTATAAGAGTGGTAACGAATTAAGCCGTTAGACCAAATTATTATAAAAAAGTAGAAATAAGTTGGCGCTTCTGAAAGCTCTTTTTCTAATGGCCCTGGGTGGGTACAAAATAAACTATCCGTTCCATGTTATTAACACATTTACATCAATAGCTAATTGTCAATAGACGTCTGCCTCAACCTTTTAAAGCTTTCTCTTAGTATTTTTTTTTAACTCGTGCTGTAAACGACGCCCATCGCATAACCTGTTGCATTGTGCAACATCACAGGTTGCATCGTGACAACGTGTTATTTGTATTAATTTCACTCCTCAAGTCATATCATCTCGTGTTTACGCCTGTTAAATTGCTAAATTAATTAATCATACTTGCAAGCTCCCCGTATTTGAGTGTTTATGCAGCTATGTTATGAATTATTCAGATCAACAGATTGGCGTGATGTAACAGATTCGCATTTGTAATTGAGATATGTCTCAATTAGTGTCAGTGCGCATCATTTTTTCACGTTGCTGCATGTTTTCATTCAAAATTAGTCAAATACTTTTGCATAAAAGCATATTGGGAGGAGACTAGTATTGCGCATTCTGCTATAAATAATAATAATGCACCTTGCAAGGATGAGTTAGATACAGCAGCAGGAGTATGGTACACCTACTGCAATCTTTGAATTACCTTGCGATTTAGAAATTCTGCTGCAGCCAAAATAAAATTGCACACTAAAGAGGCAGTAAAAACAGAACAGAAAAAATGTAAAAAAGGAGTTTTAGTGGTCTGCGACAAATCGAAGGTTTAAGGGCCAAGTTTACATTATTTTTTATAGCCTCTTGAGTAAAAAACCTTATGGCTTCGTCCTTGCTCAACAAAGGGACCAACATCTTCAGTAATTCAACTAAAATATCGTGATGCTTTAATGTTTAACAAACCTAAGCCATGGACGTTCTCACTAACATATTTCATTCAAGGTGTTTGAAATCCGTCTCTAGTTATAGTTTATTACGCAACGCCGCTATAATTACCTATAATTATAATTAGTATCCAGTATAACCGCACATCAACATGGTTAGCGTGCCATTTATACCAGCCTCCATCATAATAATAGGATGCAAATGCCGTTGATTAAATAAACCTGGATAGAACAACGAACAGTAAATATTTAGCCAAGACAAACATTTCACATCAAAAAAAATGTTAATCATATTATTTATCTTTGAAATGCTAATCTTACTCGGAATCGATATGCATTAGTCATCATTAATAAAACCTGAGCCTCAGGTGTAATTCGCGACGCACGTAAAGTAGTCATTTGCAGTTAGCGCCACGTGAGATTAATTATATGCACTTCAGGAAGTAGGTTCTCGATGTGAAGTAATGAAAACATTAGCAGACACTGAATAAAGCAGCAGGAGTGAAATGATCAAACAGTACCACTATATACAATTACCCTGTATACTAGACGCTAATGGTTAGATGTGTTTCAATATTGCCGCAATGCTTATAGGCTCTCTTTTTTATATCAGTAAAAAGAAACGTCTGTATGAAGATTATAAGGGGTAGTCATTTGACTAGCAGGACAATACATGTCCGAAAAAGTATTGGTAGTTTTGACCGGGAATCGAACGCGGGACCTTTTAAATTAGGTTCAAATGTGATGCCATTTACACCATCAAGCCCTATTCAAAGTCGAGCTCAAAGCGGCATATATACATCAAAGTTTACTATTTTCTATAACGCTACCGAAGGCCACCCGGCAATTTTGTAGTTGAATCGCTCGTCGCTCAGTATTATACATTTAGGCAATAATTACCTTTGATCATTGTATAATTTAAAGCGGAAAATCGGATCCAGTAGATTGAGAAAGTACACCATTCCATTAATCTTTTGCATTTGGCGTAGAGACAGTGTGCTCATACTAGTGATTTTAACAAGCTGTTGGTATCATTATAATAAATTTGATGCGCAATGCCAGTTCAATTTCAATCAGCTTTTACTGTTTTAATAACCATTAGTTGAGATATTATCACCAACATTACTAACAACAATAATATAATATAATAATCATATAATTTTCAAACGTGATCAGAGTTATAACGATAAAGTGTAGAATCGAATCAGCAGGCAAGATCGTGGATACAGTTTTTTGGGATCAAGGAAAGCACATAGAGAACACAGGGTTTTTTTACTTTTGTGATGATAACGAAAGTGATGTAGATAAAGTCCTCTCGAAGACAAGCAACTAGATCTCTGACTGTGACTTGTGCATTACATACAAATAAACAGTATATAAGAATTAAACACCGTGTAAGTATTTGTATATGGTGAGGTGAAATTGAAAACAACCGCTAAAATACGGCATAAGTGATATCAACACATCGCACTCTTTAGTAGGATTTCTTGCTTATTTAGCGATTATTACAAAAATGGGATGAAAACCTTACCTCCATTCATATCCTCCTTCCGGCGATATTTCATTCGTTTGACTAATTATCTTTATTGGTTCTTGCCCTTGTGGTGCTGCCGTCGTCAAACAGATGCATAGAAGTCCAACAGAAATCTGTAGAAGAAACGGATCTATTTATTTACTTTCTTTTAAATTGGAAATTCAATTTGCCAACAATCGGAGAGATTTTCCCTCCCATAAATCTCACCTTCAAATTAAAAGAATATATTTTCGAAAATGAATATTAATATATTAACAAAACAAATAGCTCTTAATAGTGTCCCGTTTTTTATTTATAACCTCTACACAGAGTTGCAAATGTATAGTCTTGAACAAAGAAATTACATCCAAATTAATGGTAATTGAAAATCTTTAAAATTTCAAAGCAAATTGGAAGTAGTCTTTAACATTGATTTTCAACATCATATGATCAAGATCGTATGTCCACCAAAAGAATGGGCAAACTTTGTACAGGTGAGTCAATAGATGCTATTTTATATTTTTCAGGTTTTTAAGTAACCCATTGGATTTTTTTTATCTTGCGTGTAGGATCAGCATTATGTAATACCTAAAACCTTGATAGTTTCCTAAATTCAGGAATGTAACTATCCCTAGAAATTAAGGTAGTGACATTACCCTTTTGTCAGATCTTAATAGCATGACATCTAATAGCTTCATTTCGTGGTTGTGGCTGCATACGCTTAAAACCCTTTTTACTGGTACTATGCAACTTACCCTCAACCAATCCATTTCTAATACCACAGCCTATTACACCACTTAAGCAAAACAATGACACCGACTGCGAAGTGATACGATATAGCTAGTATTTATAGAGAATCGCAGATATATTCACTATTATTGCTTCCCCATTCAGTACGAACTGAAGATGTTTATTACAACATTTACAAATACCATCGTATAGTGTCTCCCAGACGAAGAATCACCTATTTGCTTTATTAATAACTGACAATATTGAGATGGTCCGGCGTGCAAAGAATGCAGTACGTTTTGCACTTTTATGCAGGTCTGATGCATTCGTTGTGTTATCTCGCTTCGCCGTTCGTTAGAGATGTTAACGATATGATAATACAGGCAATACCGTCGTAAGTAGGCGTGGGAGCGTTCAGTGCAACAGACCTTTACTTTATTGGGATAAAATAGAACAAAGTTTGAACTGCGTCGCGACGCAATCTTCTACATATAGAATATATAAAATAAAGTACTGGAGTAAGATACAATTTTGCACTAAACTGCACTGATGAGCTATAATGACAGCGAAATAGATCCATATGCAGTTGGTTTATGTTTAGACAATTCTGATAAAATTGAACAGGAAATCCTAAATCCTTGTCTAACATTATCTGGACGGACGACGCAGAATTTTCTACAAAATGACTTCAACCGAAGGAATGAACATTCTTGAGCCGACAAAAATTGAAATGTTTGATAATCGAATATACGTTTTTGTTTAATAATAACCTGAGGAACAACACAGGCACCTACAAGAGTTTATTTGTCGGCATAGGTACGAAGTCTTCTAGGCGACACATTTATAAAAGCGACACTATTACACATTCAAGGAGTTTACCGTATGGTACATACATGATTACTTGAACATCCACCAGACCAGTGTATATACGTAAATTAAAAGCTACTAAATCAATATCTCGTACCTCACACTTTAACTTCTATTATTAGATAGGAATGTGCTATGACAGTATATTTTTAATTAAACAAAATCAACTGTATCACTTATAAAACGAATAATGACCACAAATACATGCCACATATACAGTGCAATTTAAAGTTCCGCCCTTCCCTGTTAACTTTTAGACGCGTTAAAATAACAACTGTTGATAAAATGCGGATAAGATTTTTGAAAAATTATTTAAGATGGCGTCCCATTCGCTCTGAAACTCTAAAACTTCCAGTTTTAATACTTATGTGTTTGCGTTGAGAAAACTAAAGTTACAGGTGTTTCAACGTAAAGAAAATTCCCTTCTTTCGAAATAGAAGTAACAGTTCCTGCATATTTAATAGGTAGACATAAGGCTATAATGGTACACTAATTCAGTTAAGTTAATATTGGAATCCATTATATTTCATTGGTTAAACACCCAGGAATGCGTTAATAATATAGTATTTACAATATTATACCTCTATTTGCCAACTAACGGTGATCGTTCTTCATGGAGTTTAGCATAAATCCAGTATTTGCAGACTAGAGGAGTAAAGCGAGGCATAAAAGGCGCTCATTTCTTCAGGAAAAAAAAAGTCGCGTAGAACTAAATGAAACCTACGTGGTTGTGTTCATTATATAATTTTCTGCCAGAAATGGTGATTGACGACATTTTTGGCCGATGCAGAACTTTTTTATTTTCGGAAAACATAAAAACTGCGCCAATGTCGGAATCATGGTCTTCTAACAAATATCACCTCATATCTGGAGGACTATTTGAGATATTGCGTCCATCTTTTTTTTAAATGAAAGTAAAACCATGAGCGCTTCTAACAATGTTAAAATAGTTTATACAAGAAGTTTAATACGTTTTGCAGAAAAAAAAATATGTCGTTCTGCACTGCACGGCTACTGAAACTTTAGACATGCGACAAACTTTTTTGTTTCTTAAAATTTATACTTATATGCAGCGAACGATATGTTAAGAGAGGTATAAAAAAGTTTATGACGACAAAATTGTTGCTGTAGGTACCATAGTTTTCATTTTATGAATTTATATTTCTTAACGGTTGGGTCACGTCGCTGCCAGGCTGCCACAGCGGTCCAGGTAGCTCAAAAGGTGGTCAAAATAAGCGTAATAAGTTGAAACCTATTCAGAACTGATCTTCACACTCTAGTTTATGCATTATAATAAAAAGAATAGTCGGCTATGACTTAAAGCAATCAAGATTCAAGAGAACTGTCAAAGTTTAATGTATTAGTTTGACGCGTGTTGGTTACTACTTTGTAACTAAGTTAACTGATGCTCATAAAAAGTTGACATTTGTGAAAATGTACAAGTTGTGCCTGAAATTATTATCAAAATGAACACAGGTATTATATAAAACCATCTTTTATTTCAAATATTAACCGTCATTAGTTCTAAAATAAGTCAGAAGTCAAAATTTTTCAAGTTTTGCATACCTATTTGCAACCTTTTTTTTCAATTCGCCCAGGTTGGCCAAAATAATTCTTGATCAAAAGTATAGTAATGGGTATCTAGTATAACTGTATAAAAACTATTTCTACCCTGCATTGCCCTGCAATACCCTGCATTCTGTTAAATGAAATTTGAATTTCAGGCTACCCATGTTTGACTTATGCTGCTTTTTTTGATGTTTTAGTAACAAAGGCAATAGCACATCAGAAAAATATTCTGCTGCTACAGCATGCATTTTAAATGTTAAGTGCAAGTTTGCCCAACAGTCATATCAAAATAATAACAGAAATGGCTAGAGGTTTATGCAGACAATTTCAAAATAATTGGCGTGTAATATCACGCTAAATGGATTCTTAAGTCGATACAAAGAATGGCTACAAAATAGTTTCAAGGTTTGCATATCTACCAGAGAACGTAATTTGGTCGTCCCTCTCTCCCTTACAATAAGAAATCGGAGCGTTCAAGCAGACGAGAAACGTCAAGAATTATAACCGAGACTAGCGGCCCCAGTCCAGAAGCCCTAATCCATGCCGCCAGCAATAGTGCTGCAACAGCCTGTGGCAGCCTAGACTTGGCTGCAATTTTAAACCAAATTTTAAAATTTCTTTTACTTTCAGAACTAAGAGAGTTCCTTAGAATGCCTCTTCCCTGAAGAAGCCCTATATTTTCTACTTGATAACAATTTATCTAAAAGCCAATACATGAATATTCGTTTAGGAAGTAAAGAGAGAAACACGGATATATACCCACCATACGCAACAATATTGGACTGGACGAAGAACTTCGTAATTTACAACAGTTAGATAAAGTGTAGCAAGCGGAAAGATTCTACGTGTTAAATTTAATTTGTACATGACATTAATTGATGGTAAGATTCCTTAATGTTTTAACCGGTACAAAATCTTCCCAAGCTTGTCCTATATATGGCTCAACACGAAAAAAAAACCTTAAATTTTGCTTCACCAGTATTCGACCCCAAACCAAATACACTCCAGTATGGAATTAGTCCCCTAAATGCTTGGATACGATTGTTTGAATGCATAATTGCATACTACACATTTCATACAGAATCCATATAAAAACGTGGCAAGTACGAGATGCAACAGAAAATGAATTATTTAAACAGCGGAAATTACAAATTCAAGACAGATTTTGGAAACAAATGGGGCTTCATGTGGATAAAACAAAAATAATGAATCTGGAAATACTAATGATGGTAATATTTCTCGTCGTGCCTTTAGTGAACCAAAATTATTTGGTCAAATAAGTGATATTGATGAAGATTTAATTAGTCGATTTGGAAATATTTTAATTGCACTTTCCTGTCAGTATCGACTAAACCCACATTTATTCGAAAGACACTGCAGTGAGTCAGCAAAACGCTATGTACAACAGTATAACTGGTGTCCAATGCCAGCACCTGTACATAAAATTTTAGTGCACGGCAAACAAATATTATTAAATAGCTGTTGGATTTTTTGGCGAGGATGCATCACAATGAAGAAACAAATTATACAAGAGGGATGGAGAAATGCACGCACGAAAGGACAGTAGACGTCCCAACCTAGAAGATATTTTTAATAGGGTTCTTGTCTTGGCACATCTGATCCAATAATATCAAGTTTAGGTTTAAGTAGTAGACTAAATAAAAAGGATCATTTACGTTGCCTACCTTCTGATGTAATTGCTCTAGTAGCTTTAGTTTCAACCTCTGCTATCTAGTAGTTGTTTAATTTGTTGCTATTGCTTAAAATAAATGCTTGGATTTGTTCTCTTTTCATTGACTATTTTCTATTGGGAAACCCTATTTGCAAACCAAGATCCTATACTGCAATCTGTAAGATAGTCGTTATCAGTGTTCTGTTCTGATGGGAACTGTACTACAAACAAGTGCAACTGTGTGAAGCAAGGGTTGAAATGCTGCGGTGAATGCAAATGTGCGAATTGCAACAATACTATGTTACAGGAAGAAGCAGACCTTGATACTGACATAAAAATGTATTAAAATATTCTTAAGTTGTACTTTCACTTCGTTTTCACAAATAATGTACCTACTTCTTGTGAAATATAGTATACTTATGCGTTATGGCAACCCTTAAGTATTTGTCACCTGCTCGGTCACCAGGAATAACACTACGGCGCGCGTTCATAATTCATAACATGAAAACCATGGTAGCTACGACAATAATTTTTTTGCCAAAAACTTTTTTAGACCTCTCTCAACATGTCCTTCGCTGCATATAAGTATAAATTTTGAGAAACAAAAAAGTTTGTCGCGTGTCTAAAGTTTCAGTAGTCGTGCAGTGTATAACGACATTATTTTTTTTCCTGCAAAACATATTAAACTTCTATAAATTATTTTAACATTGTTACAAGCGCTCATATTTTCACTTCCATTTAAAAAAAAGATGAATGCGATATCTGAAATAGTTCTTCAGATATGAGGTGATATTTGTTAGAACGCAATGATTCCGATATTGGCGCAGTTTTTACGTTTTCCGAAAATAAAAAAGTTCTGCATCGGCCAAAAATGTCGTCGATCACCATTTCCGGTAGAAAATTATATAGTGAACACAATCATGTAGGTTTCATTTGGTTCTACGCCAAGAAAAAGAAAAGTTATTATTTGTGATCGATTTTACTCCACTAGACAGTACAATGTTTAATAGCGACAGGACGGCATTGGCATTACGAAGTCGTGACTTATTAATGACAGTGCTCATTCGAACTTGAAGTTTAATAAAGCTAAGTAAATCAAGAATCCTGTTCAGGATAGTTGCTAAGCGTGTCCGTAATCTATTATACTTGTACAGCGGCAACAGATTCCTAATAGAAGAGTAGATTGCAAACCAGTACCAACGTAGAGCAGTAAATAAAATGGGTTAAATTTTTAGTGAACACATTTTCTCGGAAATATTGCAAGATACAGTTTTATGCTATCCTGAAGCTATTAATTTACTTAAATAATTTTGGGAAATACCATCAATGAGCTCTAAGTATGTACACAACTGCATTATTTTGAAACAAACATGCACAGATAAGGACCACTAACCGACATACTCCAAGTATTCACGACACCTGGATAATAAACGATCCGTGCAGGTCGTCCGTGATTTACGTTGGTATCACAGAAACGGTTAACCTTCACATTTCCAATTCTCCTTTCGTTACGCAGACGTGTTTTTTCTCATAGTTTTGGAAAAATTACAGCAGCATCTTCGACACGAAGACGCCTAATTCGTATTAGCCAGCGTTCAGGAGGAAGCAGGGAGTGTCAAGGATGAAACAACTTCTGCATCAAACATGGAATTATTGAGTAACCGTCTGTGCGTTTACTTGTTTGCTTTACTCCGTCCGCAGACCCACTGAGCTTAAATTTTAATAGCTGCTGGTATGTCTTATTGTCTAACAAACTCATGTTTTAGGATACAGTCCAAATTAACACATAGCCAGTAGCGCTTCTCTGAAGCTAAAGTGTATCCAATACCGAAAACTAGTTCCTCCTCTTCTGCTAGTGATTTTCGACCGATTAGTCTATTACCAATGTTATCAGAGGTGTTAGAATCAATTGTATTTTTGGCAAATTAGTAGCTATATGTGTTAGAAAATGAGATTATCCCGGAGCATCAATCTGGCTTTCGCAAATTCCACAGTGCGAGCACATTTCTCCTAAATTTTACTGATAACAATATAAGAGCATTAGACAAGAATATGTCAGCTGTCCTCGTGTTACTCGATTCTTCCAAGGCATTTGATTCAATCAATCATGATCTTATTTACGTATCGACGCTTTTGGCTTTATTTTATTGTACACAAAGTATTTTCATCTAACAGACGAAAAGGTAGCACTGTGCAAGCGCGATTGTATGTTACCAAACCAGTACGGGTAAGCGCAAATATTCGAAATAATGTACGTCTTCTTGAGTTATACTCATGACTGGGGAATGTAGGCTATTTAATACTTCTCACACCTTTTGTTTATACTTAAACAAGGACTGCCTTACCTAATAACCTAACCATCGATAGCAAGCCTTCAATGCATGCGTTGCAAATGTGGTGCCTTGCATATGCATGCGTTGCAGGTTATGCTAGCAGGTTCTTTATGAATGTAATAAGCATACCGGTGTATTGCTAAATGCACCCTGACACCAAACTGCAAATATCTGCAAAATGTCACCTGGTGCAGACCAGTTGAGTCGTTTATCCTATCTATACACAAATAAATCAGCAGCGCTAATAGCCAAATAATGCAACAACTTGAATACAAGATACAACCATAAACGTACATCACACATACATAGACAGGTTTATAGATTTTTGGAGCAATTTATTAAAGCTCTGGCAACAGTAGAAGTTATACAAAATACAATACGGTATATCATAGGTTTCATGCATTCACAGGTATAGTTTTCGCTATAGTCAAAGTTATCTATCTTCTACCCGCAGAATCTCTATTTGGGAATCTTGCGATATAGTCCAATGCTCTTTGTATCGCTGGAGGAATTGGAGGTGGTGTTGGAAGGATATTTCCTTGTGGCTGGAAACCTAATTCGTTTGCTATATAAGAGATAGATACTGGAACTCCTTCAGGTGAAGTGTAAGCAAATGCTCCACGCACATCCTCGGCTTGTTCTTTAGGCGAAATTTGCTTAGGACTGCCCTGCTCTTGAGCTGCAATTCCATTTTCCGTTTCATATCTGGAACATTTTGTTTTTATTAGTGCGTCTCTCCCACAGTATACATATTACACGGATTATTGTTACAGCTGCTGTATTAAGATTAGCGTGTAAGTGCGATGATTTTCATTTTAAACGTTTTCATCTTAGAGCTGAATACGTTAAGTTATAAGGTTCTGATACAATGTGAGTTAGATGGCTCAAATGTGAGTGTGTTTTGCTCAAAACTAAATATGATGCCAGACTCGCTACTGAGTTGAACTGTAAACAGTAAAGAGGACAAGCACTGAAGAAAGATCTCCATTTAATGGGCATATGTTTTTTTTCCAAATTCATGAGAACGTCACATTGAGTACGAAATCTAAAATTTTGAATAGCAAGAGACTTTAATTTAAAAAAAAATTAAACTTTAAAGCTATGCATCTACGAACAAGGATTGGTTTAGTTTAGATGGCCATGTATCCGGTGTTTTTAGCAGAATGAGGTGTATGATTTAATTCACGAAGCAAATATATCAGATTATACTTACGACCACTGATAAGTGCCGTCGGGGGAGGAGTCTTGGCTTTGTTTTAATATGGCAATGAAAGGCTTGGCGGCTTGGTACACGGCTCCTGAACGAGGAACGAATAGCTGCGAAACGTCTGCAGTCGCAGCCGCTACAACAGCAGTTAACACAACCTGTAAAAATAAGTCATTTTATTATCCAAAAGGAACAATAGGGTTTAGAGTGTTATGTCTGTGACCTAGTGAAATGATCTATTCCTGAAGCTTGATATGATATGATACAGTTACGATGACCGCATTAAATTACAATTTAAACATCGTTATTAAAAAAAAGCCTCCTTTTAAAGATATACTCGAAACTATATCTACATTCTCAAGGATACGGTAAAGTACTTTCGGCTATCTAAAAGTCATTGTCAGTACCAGAATCAATTAATATAAAAAGGTACTCTTACAAGTATCTAGACTTTGTCAGAAACAAGCAAACTTGACCTCAAAGGAAAAAGCAACCTACTTGCCAACAACACAAACATAATATTAATGTAGACTGCGAAACTGTGTTTATTTAACAGTAAATGGTTAGCTAACAAAAAATTTGTATTTACAATATCTGTATTTTTATACATTTCAAATTGTTTTAAATGCTCCTTACCTCTGATAAAAGAAGATCTACCCGTTTGTCCAATAAATAAATAAACAAAATTGCAATCATTCTTATCACGAACATAACAGGAAAACACACTGCCAACGGTAGAGAAAACAATATTCAATCAATGACCAGCAAACTCAAGAGGGTAACAAATCTTAAGCGTTTATAACTTTTGGTACATAAAAACTTTTAATTATTATAACAAATTCACTTTGAGTGTTTTCAATTTTATTGTTATACCTATTTTAAAATATATGTCAATTTTCAAGACTGAAAACCACACTGCCACTACATCAATAATACAACCTGTTATTCTTCATTAATCACTAAAATTATTTGTTTTCGGTTTCTCTCAACTAAGCAAGTTGAAATTGTGTGTGTAAAGTTTTTTTTAAAGCAAATAGGTATATTACCGAGTTTATGTGTCTGTTTTTTTATTGGCAGGGCATTTATTTTTTTGAATCTGATACATATCTAAGTATTAAAATGAATATTTCATTTAGGTGTTAATATTTGCAGAAAGTGTCAGCGGTGTGCGATATTTGTTCCTTGTTCTGTAGAAAATTCCGAATAGAAACATCGGTTTTCAAGAATAACTGAATGCAGTATTTACATACCCGGACTTGACGAAAGTGTAGGTTAATTTCCAGTTAATACAGGTCTCAGTGGTGTACGGAGTATTGCTAAATAGTGAATAAACAGCACTGGAGCATTACTGAAATGTAGGTATTAATGTTAATTGCTTAATTTTTATTTCTCAATTAAAAAAATTAAAAACTAGACATGTACTTGTCAATAAAACAAACAACAAATCTGTACTGTACTGTACACATTTTTAAACAAAAAATTCCACTGCTTAAAATACGAATCGAAGTGCCGAAGAATTAAAAAACTACTGTTTGCGGTGTTCTGAATGCATACCAAGTTACAAATTTGCACTGGATATGCAGCCAATTTTCGAGGATATGATCCTGGGATGGATTTAATTACCCTCTCATTTGGTGTTTATAATATGCTTATGCGTTAAGTAACGCACAATTTTGTTTCACCTCTCTACGGCAGTCCACGTCGCAGGCAACCAACCATGCTAACAGAGCCGTTGTTGCTGAGTATTTATTTTCAGTTGTAATGTAGTCTTTGCATTTTGGTAGTTGTTTGAAAACTTCAGTTAACATATCCTTATCAAAATTACAGTCGGCAGCAAAATGATCATCGAAATATCAGAATAATACCTGACAAGAGTTTTTCCTAAAAACGGAGCGCGAACATACAGAACATGTTTCAAAACGTTACAACCCTGGGTGCGTTACAATTTTTTTACATTCAGATGGATAACTAGTTCAGTATACTTACATAAAGCTGCGATCTGCATTTCAGCATATATTATCATAATAAAACACTAAGATTGGAACTGCTACATCAATTAACTTACCGAATCAATAACCTTTTTGGATAGGTTCGTGTTAGCACAAATAACTCTTCCTTTTAAGTATTAGGTTACTTTTTTTGGTAATCAGTGGAAACACAGTACAATATACATCGTATAGTGGGTGTTCATTAATACGACGCAGCTATATACAACTTGTATATCTGAATACCTTGCAGAATCACTTACAAAGGCTAACTATCTACTTACAATTGTTGCAAAAGACATTAGTATGCGCCTTTGCCAATCGTAATTAACATACTTATTCTGTATTCCCAATTTGGGTATGAATATTAATTGTTTTATTCAAGCTTCATACAACAAATTACCCTTAAAACTAGAATTCAGTTTTGCGTAGTCATGTATTGTCGTATTATAGAAAAAAAACATTCCTTTATTGTCTTACTCCTAGATAACGAGAAGCTTTTCAAGCATCCATTTCACTCGACCCATTCTTACTGCATTCTGTATTCATTCAATCCACTTACCAGTCTAAACATATCGTATCTATCACTGCAACTTTAGTAGTAACAATGATACGAAAGTCTGATCCCGCATATATATATAGTATTAAAATTCACAGCATCGTTGACCTTCTTCAAATGCTTGTCCGACTGCTCCCACATTTCACCGAATTAAATAGATATCTGGATGTATTAAAATTAAAAAGGTTTCTCAATAGCTGAAATTTCTTGGCACCTTCGACAAGGTTGATTGGTGTGTCTGAACATTCCGTGCTTTTGGACACAGGAAATTTCATTTCTATGGTTGGGCGACATTCAGAAGTCTGGTAGATGCCTAAAATCAACAATACAGCAATCCTTAGAAGGTACGGTATGTACAAATAGGAATCTCAGTGGTAGTCGAATAATTAACTGTAATCTCTTAAACAGCAACATCCACTTTACTTTTTCTGTTGTGAAGATATATACGCCTACTGCTTATAGTAGTATACGCAGTTTAATGATTTTTTTGCGCTTTAGAGATCGTTCATAAAAAACTACTTAGCTGCAAACGCCCAGTTTAGGTGTATAAACCAATCAAATAAATAGTTTAGAGCAGAACAACTGAAATTACAGGATCCTTGTTTCTATATTTTTTGACTTTGTCAAACGAATTATAAAAGATGCTTTGTTGAACTGACTCTACAATAAAAGAATATAGTGGATTATATCGAAACTTGTTTAAAAACAAGCCGCAGGTTTCCATAAATAAAATACTTGCCATAAAAATAAATTTGTTCAAATCACTAGAAAGATTGAACCGTTCTCGTAAGAGGCAAAATAATAAGATACTTAAGGAGCAACGGTAAGCCTCGTACAATTATTGTATTGAGCCATTAGTTTCTAGGGCATTTAGGTTTTGTGATACCCATGTAGTAGTTTACGATTATATAAACATTGCTATGGGGTTCTTTCCATTCTTGTGAAATAGAACAGCCAAGAATGAAAGGTGGAAACTATACAAAGATTATTAGTTTTCAAAAGATCAACTTTCCAAGTTTAGTAAAAATAACTGAATCCATAGGTACCGGCTCTAAAACCCTAGATCTCAAAAGAAGCGCTAAAAAAATGTATATATTTTCAACCGTTTTGATTTGCCTAATGGCCAAATAAAATTGTTCCACACCTTATCACAAATTATAAATTATTTAACGCTGAATTTATTTATGAGTAGCTAATTTATTATAACTACCGTAGAAGTATTTATTCTAATAAAGACACCGCCCATATGATAGGGATACTGATAATTTGGTTTGTATTGAAATGAACACACTTAATTTGGTGATGGTCACCTGTACTATCACACAAGCGACTCAGAAATAAGAATTACAACAATAGATTCTTGCTTCTCTTTCGAATACTACTTACTGAATTGTCTACCTTTAAGTTGATTATTAATAATTATCTTTACTAGTGGAGATTTTTAGCAGCATAACTTTGTTGTTTATTTAAATATTAACGAGTTATAGGAAGACGCAAAACTGTCATTACAATAATCGTACGCTTCCGCCTCTTTTAAATAATGCAAATGTATAAGGCAGAGTGACTACTTGTCAGGGCTTTTATGTAGCCTTGTAGGTGTTGCAAATTTTGATTTCGCAAAAATTTATTTTAGCAATCTGCAGCCATGAAAATTATGCAATGGATTTACGACGCTGATAGATTATTAGCAATTTTGCAAGCAAATCTTTTGCTTCGTCAACAAACAGCTTCTCAATACTTCAGTGTGAACAAAAACGATCATTTCCTTAAAACTAAGTATATTTTGCAATACCTAACGATCACGTTCTGAAACACCGGTGCCATTGTGCAAGGTAAGCCATTTCCAAAAGCTACTGACAATCAAAATTTAGAGTATCTGTCAGGAAGAAACTAGTTTGAATGTGGAAACCAGTCTATCCGAAAACAGATTTGTAGGTTTCGCAAAATATCACGGCGATATAATTTCAGTATATTAAGCAATTATACCGTTATGTCCTAATACTAGAAGCCATTAAAAGAAAGCGGTGTTCTTCACATTACCCGCGCTTGAAATTTATATGTTTTAATTTCATTTACATTTCACTCTGACAGCAAATAACACCTAGTGTTTATTAAACGTGTTGTACTTTATGTATTATATTAATACATTTTTTCCTAACGGATTGTTCAACAAAAAAGTCAGTAGTCAATAACGCCTAAAACAAAATAAAAAAATTGTGAATGCGATTGTCTATACTAGGTGATATGTATGGTACGGAATTTAATATAATATAGTTAGTACTGTGACAAACCAAGTAACATCTACCTCCAATGGGATAGTAAATTTTCAATAACCAATCATGAAATTCTGTTATTCTGTAGTCCCAGTTTTACTATATATATGTGCAGTGCTCATTAAATCGTGAAGTGTGATGCTCATAGAAAAATAATGTGATTAAACATTATTATTTTGAACAAACCTTTAATAGTGTGGCTACAGTGCGTGATTAGTTACAAAAGTTGCCATGTACAATGCAATCTACTGGACATACTATTTGCATTTGTGCGTCATGGATTGTATTGCCCTGAAGAACAATGCCTATATAACCCAACACATACAACCCATATTTTAGTATAAATACGTTTAAATCTGAAAATAATAAACTTCATAGTTCACTTTCTTTATTAAATAAATACATTTGTTAGCAGTTATTTACATGTGTCGTGAGTCGAAAACAGCCTACAAATTTGCAAATTTGTTAAGATACTCTATGGCCTTAATGTTAGCTTCCGGCAGAGGTACTGGGGTTGGTAAGTGGTTTCCTGCGGCGACAAAACCATTTTCATCGGCAGTGTATGTTATGGCATAAATCACATTATCAGGGCCGGTGTATTTGTAAGCCCCTTTGGCACGCATAGCTTCGCTGTTGGTCCCTACGTTGGCCAATTTCCCGCTTTCTTCTGCTGATATACCATTTTCAGTGTCATACCTGTAATTTTTTTTATTATTGCAGAAATTTAGATTACAACTAAAACGAAAAATCCGAGCATTTAGGATTTTATTTTCATCGTAACAAAAGTGTAACAGCAACATACAAACTGTCAAAAATATCTGTAATGTATATTAAGTGTATTAAAAGTAAATAATAATAAAACATTTGTCTGCCAAATATGTCAGCATTTTAATCGTCAAGCGGTCCTTTTTCGGGGGCTTAAAAAGTAACTAAAMTTAAACAGTAYATTTTTGCCTGAGCATGATTATACTCGAAAWTTATTATTATATTCCTTGTGAAACCACCCGCACCCGTAAAAAGAACTTTCTACAATGAACAACGACCGTGAAAACCTGCATTCTATGAAAAGGAGTTGACGCTCAAATTTTTTTAGAGCAGCCTATTAGCTGATCAACCTAATACATGTCTTTGACCTTTTATAGGTACTACTTAAAATGTATGCTCCAAAAAAAGAGGACCACCATACAAATCTGTTCTGACATTTGCTACACGCACAAAGGTGCCAAAGCTTCTTCTTCTGTTTATGAAGTGGAAATAGAACTCGGCATTTCGCTGTCGTAAGCACGTTTGTCGTTTCCGAATATTAGAGCCGAGGAAGTAGCTCAACTAGGAAAAGATTTCAACCCGCCAAGGTGTTTCCTTTAGCGAAACAACACAAAAATACATGTCTGACATCACTGCGTTCTTATATATAGCATTACCAAAAGCTGTAATCCAGTTATACAGTGATTTAATTAATTATTAGTTGATGTCGCTAGTTGCTTCACTGATAACTGTGAAAGAAGACGCGTAAAATACATGAACGTAATGGCAAGATATATAGTATTGCATTATAAAGCGGTAAAACGGATGATTGATTCTTGATCGTTTTCGCAACCATGTTTATTAGAACTTTATTATCTGTTTTTACTTATTACAGTAAGTAATAAACAAAAATAGTGGATATATTTTTGTAAACTGAAACACATTGCTTATACCAACACTTAAAATCTGTGTGTATCCCCCAGTCTGGTTTTGCATCCAACTATAGATAATTATGTCATTGTTGATTTGTATTAGTGACCCTGATTGGACTGTGAAACACTTAATACTAATGTCAAACATGTTAACTTACGCCCAATTGTAGCTATCGAGATCTTGATCGTGAATGAACTTCAAAATTTTCCATCTCCCATCGGGACTTGCAGGTTGTGCATAAGATGCTGAAGGAGCAGAGGCAGCACCACTAAAACTAGTCTTGACGGGGTTACTTAGTGGGATAGCGTTTCTCAAAACTGGCGCTGCTGAAATGAAAAATAATTTATAATAAAAAAGAGACATTATTATGTCAGTTGTTCAGTAAAGTGTTTGCTTTATATTTCTATCAAATATGGCAGTTTACCCGTCGAGGCGCGTATTTAATTTTCTAAATTATAGTAGTTATTAGGGTTTATCATATTCATATATTGTTTAATTGCATTATTTTTAAGATAAAATGTGGTGAAATTTATATTACAACTGGTCATATCACCAAAATTCATTTTCTAATAGAGTAATCTTCAAATTGGCCAAACAAAGTAATCTGCAGAAACGATAAACTTAGAATTTTACTTAAAACAAGATTGTCTTATTATCTTATTAGGACACTTACGATTCCTTTCAGGAGTATAGCCTCCCGCACCATCACTTTTGTAGTTTCCACTAAGATCATGTACGTATGTCCCACTGAAATCAGGAATATAGTCTCCAGAATTATCTGGAACGTACCGTCCCTCGTCGTCTGGTTGATATTGGCCGTCCTCAACACTGTATACGACAGTGAAAGTGGCCAGGAGGATAACCTGTGTCAGGAAAATTAAGATGAAATTGGTCCAAGCACCCAACAAGCAGGGATGAGCGTCGATTGTTGTTTGCAAAAGCTGCTTGTGAGCTGTTCAGCCCCTGAACTGATTAATACTCGTGTCATATATTTTAGCCACCTGTTTTATCAATACCAAAAATGGAAAATTGCCCCAACGCTATAACTAATTGCTAACAATTGTGTCATGTTCCTCGGTGCGTGCCTTACAGTGCTAGCAATATAAAAATTCACTGATTATCCAAATTCCGATACTCGACGTCTTTTAGATGGTACGATTCTGTCTTGTCTCTAGATTTGTGTACCTCTACGCAATTAAAGCGTTTAGAAATTCAAAAGAAGTGCAAAAAATAAACCCAAATCTATCAGAGGTTGGGCAACTATGATGGCAAAAAATCAGAGTTCTTGCTTTTCATATAATTATGTAGTTAAGATAAAAAAGAAATAAATAATTCCTAAGCTCCCGAAAAACATCGATTTGACTTTCCTGTCAGCTTGTTTCATATGAAACTTAATTTGAAAAGTAATAAGATAATATAAGATATTTTATTACATTAATATGTGTACTGTATGTCTACTAATTTCTAGGTGTACGAACATGTTTCAATACTTTTAACAATAGATCACAATAAAAAACAGTAATCCTTGTTATACACTGTTTGAATATTTCTTATTGCCACTTGAGAACAGCAGTTCACTTTACTTGCATCACTTTAAAAATGCCCCTTGGGAAACTATAAACTTCTCGAACTACAAATTGGTACATTTACTTAAAGAACGCGTACAAAAAAATAACTTTAGAATGGAGCAAAAGCATTTAACTTTAAGAATGATGATTGATAACTCACGACTGCACTACATATGTAATTTTTGATGAACTGGTTAATTTTACGTACAGCCAGTAAGTAARGGCCGTTATCTCAGCATGTAAAACTTCGGAAAGCACCGCTGGCTGGTCATGATTAACTTGTCACGAAAACCTTATTTCCTTAAACGTTCGATATTCTCCACAAAACGTAATTAAACCGTCTATCATTATTTCGAAGAAAGTTCAAGGCGCATACATGGCCTGCCAGCCTAACATCGACCACAGTGCATATCTCACGAAGAAGTATTACACTTACCAACACATTCATTGCTTACTCTTCTAGGATTCACCATCGACTGAAGCATCTTAATAATTCCTCTATTGTTATATATCACTGGACGTTAGGGTGTGCGGCTAAACATACGGGGTGCGCCCACAATGTCGCAGCTTGCGTAACTGATCCGTGAATAGATTTTTGCACCAGTTCGTTTCATCGTGAAGATTCCTGGGTATGTTTACGGTGATCGAGCAGGTTGTAAAGGTCTAGGTTTCAGTCTCAACATTTATTTATCACCTGATGGCATTCTCTTAATCTCTGTTACACTGGGGATTAATACAGTGACATGCATAAAGACTTTTTAAATAGCGCATTCCTCCCAGCCTTTTTCGTTGTCAAGTCAATTATTTTCGAGCAGGTATCGTCCCTGGTGAATAAGCGGAACTGTAAGTATCCTGTCACCGAATATCCTTGATTGCTTTTTTGGGCAACACGGGAGTGATGAGGCGTCCATTGTAAGGAAGGAAGAGGACTTCACCAAACATAAATTATGAATTTCCCACGCAAGCTTTAATCGCAGCTTAAAGTTTCGTATCAGCCAATGATGTGTACACAGTCCATACATTCCAACTTTTGTTTACTTAAGTTTCTGATATAATTACTTATTAACTTCTATACAGCAATGGCATCAATACATCTCTTTATTATAGCGAAATAATATCTACAGATTGTAGTAAAATATGCGTCAAAAACTTAGGTAATTAAAAAGAACAATTTAAAAATACTAGCACTCTTTCTTTGGATAGCAATATAATATAATTAAGAATTATGCTAATGTAAATCGGTTTTATTTTTGTAACCCTGATACAGTAAATATCAAGTATTAGTTATTATCATGTATATAACTAACATATTTATGGTTAACAACAGCTACAGTGTGAACTGCGTTTTTCTTTAAAATAACTTTGCATTTCTTGGAAGAGATTTTTCGATCCTCTTGATAAAGTCTGACCAAGCTGCACGTTCTTTTTCATCCTTCGGAAAAAGGTTCGTTAATTACAAACAATAACCTAACAGTATACTGCATACACTTTAGGTAGTAAATGCCAGTAAGAAGAATGGTCAAACTCGTGACTATGATATAGTACATAATTTACACCTTAAATTTAAGCTAATTCAAAACACTTCTTTTAGAATAGTTTACTTCAAATCATACTCTTATTAAAGAATTGGCTTCGTTTTTACATAACTTTACAATGACTGTATTCACTTTAGAAATAGCATGATATAAATACATATTACATATCAATCATAAATCCGCTTCATTTGTATAAATAATTGAACATATAAATTGTAATCATAACGTATCTATATAGGTATTGTATGGAATTTATTAATACAGCAATCATGTCTGCTGACAAACGGTCTCGCTGTTGTTTGTAGATTTAGCTCAAAATCGGCATACAGATGTATTTTGAACTGCAGATTTCAAAAATGTGCTCTGAAATGAGCTAGGACGTAGGGCGGCCTAAATAAGGACACTTTCCGAGCGAACCGTTGTAGCTAGCGACCAACTGAGACCATTCCGAAATTTAGCAGGTCCAAATCAGTAAGTATACTTGTATTCAGCTGAATCGGAGACGAAAAAATTTTAAGGTCAAAAAAGAACAAAGGGGTTAGCCTTGGATGTTTTCTGATTTTCGACAAAGAATAGATTTAGCTCAAAATCGGCATACAGATGTATTTTGAACTGCAGATTTCAAAAATGTGCTCTAAAATGAGCTAGGACGTAGGGTGGCCTAAATAAGGACACTTTCCGAGCGAACCGTTGTAGCTAGCGACCAACTGAGACCATTCCGAAATTCAGCAGGTCCAAATCAGTAAGTATACTTGTATTCAGCTGAATCGGAGACGAAAAAATTTTAAGGTCAAAAAAGAACAAAGGGGTTAGCCTTGGATGTTTTGTGATTTTCGACAAAGAATAGATTTAGCTCAAAATCGGCATACAGATGTATTTTGAACTGCAGATTTCAAAAATGTGCTCTAAAATGAGCTAGGACGTAGGGCGGCCTAAATAAGGACACTTTCCGAGCGAACCGTTGTAGCTAGCGACCAACTGAGACCATTCCGAAATTCAGCAGGTCCAAATCAGTAAGTATACTTGTATTCAGCTGAATCGGAGACGAAAAAATTTTAAGGTCAAAAAAGAACAAAGGGGTTAGCCTTGGATGTTTTCTGATTTTCGACAAAGAATAGATTTAGCTCAAAATCAGCATACAGATGTATTTTGAACTGCAGATTTCAAAAATGTGCTCTGAAATGAGCTAGGACGTAGGGCGGCCTAAATAAGGACACTTTCCGAGCGAACCGTTGTAGCTAGCGACCAACTGAGACCATTCCGAAATTCAGCAGGTCCAAATCAGTAAGTATACTTGTATTCAACTGAATCGGAGACGAAAAAATTTTAAGGTCAAAAAAGAACAAAGGGGTTAGCCTTGGATGTTTTCTGATTTTCGACAAAGAATAGATTTAGCTCAAAATCAGCATACAGATGTATTTTGAACTGCAGATTTCAAAAATGTGCTCTGAAATGAGCTAGGACGTAGGGCGGCCTAAATAAGGACACTTTCCGAGCGAACCGTTGTAGCTAGCGACCAACTGAGACCATTCCGAAATTCAGCAGGTCCAAATCAGTAAGTATACTTGTATTCAGCTGAATCGGAGACGAAAAAATTTTAAGGTCAAAAAAGAACAAAGGGGTTAGCCTTGGATGTTTTCTGATTTTCGACAAAGAATAGATTTAGCTCAAAATCAGCATACAGATGTATTTTGAACTGCAGATTTCAAAAATGTGCTCTGAAATGAGCTAGGACGTAGGGCGGCCTAAATAAGGACACTTTCCGAGCGAACCGTTGTAGCTAGCGACCAACTGAGACCATTCCGAAATTCAGCAGGTCCAAATCAGTAAGTATACTTGTATTCAGCTGAATCGGAGACGAAAAAATTTTAAGGTCAAAAAAGAACAAAGGGGTTTAGCCTTGGATGTTTTCTGATTTTCGACAAAGAATAGATTTAGCTCAAAATCAGCATACAGATGTATTTTGATCTGCAGATTTCAAAAATGTGCTCTGAAATGAGGTAGGACGTAGGGCGGCCTAAATAAGGACACTTTCCAAGCGAACCGTTGTAGCTAGCGACCAACTGAGACCATTCCGAAATTCAGCAGGTCCAAATCAGTAAGTATACTTGTATTCAGCTGAATCGGAGACGAAAAAATTTTAAGGTCAAAAAAGAACAAAGGGGTTAGCCTTGGATGTTTTCTGATTTTCGACAAAGAATAGATTTAGCTCAAAATCAGCATACAGATGTATTTTGAACTGCAGATTTCAAAAATGTGCTCTGAAATGAGCTAGGACGTAGGGCGGCCTAAATAAGGACACTTTCCGAGCGAACCGTTGTAGCTAGCGACCAACTGAGACCATTCCGAAATTCAGCAGGTTCAAATCAGTAAGTATACTTGTATTCAGCTGAATCGGAGACGAAAAAATTTTAAGGTCAAAAAAGAACAAAGGAGTTGTTAACCTTGGATGTTTTGTGATTTTCAATAAAAAATAGATTTACCTCAAAATCGGCATATAGATGTATTTTGAACTGCAGATTTCAAAAATGTGCTCTGAAATGAGCTAGGACGTAGGGCGGCCTAAATAAGGACACTTTCCGAGCGAACCGTTGTAGCTAGCGACCAACTGAGACCATTCCGAAATTCAGCAGGTTCAAATCAGTAAGTATACTTGTATTCAGCTGAATCGGAGACGAAAAAATTTTAAGGTCAAAAAAGAACAAAGGGGTTAGCCTTGGATGTTTTGTGATTTTCGACAAAGAATAGATTTAGCTCAAAATCGGCATACAGATGTATTTTGAACTGCAGATTTCAAAAATGTGCTCTAAAATGAGCTAGGACGTAGGGCGGCCTAAATAAGGACACTTTCCGAGCGAACCGTTGTAGCTAGCGACCAACTGAGACCATTCCGAAATTCAGCAGGTCCAAATCAGTAAGTATACTTGTATTCAACTGAATCGGAGACGAAAAAATTTTAAGGTCAAAAAAGAACAAAGGGGTTAGCCTTGGATGTTTTCTGATTTTCGACAAAGAATAGATTTAGCTCAAAATCAGCATACAGATGTATTTTGAACTGCAGATTTCAAAAATGTGCTCTGAAATGAGCTAGGACGTAGGGCGGCCTAAATAAGGACACTTTCCGAGCGAACCGTTGTAGCTAGCGACCAACTGAGACCATTCCGAAATTCAGCAGGTCCAAATCAGTAAGTATACTTGTATTCAGCTGAATCGGAGACGAAAAAATTTTAAGGTCAAAAAAGAACAAAGGGGTTTAGCCTTGGATGTTTTCTGATTTTCGACAAAGAATAGATTTAGCTCAAAATCAGCATACAGATGTATTTTGATCTGCAGATTTCAAAAATGTGCTCTGAAATGAGGTAGGACGTAGGGCGGCCTAAATAAGGACACTTTCCAAGCGAACCGTTGTAGCTAGCGACCAACTGAGACCATTCCGAAATTCAGCAGGTCCAAATCAGTAAGTATACTTGTATTCAGCTGAATCGGAGACGAAAAAATTTTAAGGTCAAAAAAGAACAAAGGGGTTAGCCTTGGATGTTTTCTGATTTTCGACAAAGAATAGATTTAGCTCAAAATCAGCATACAGATGTATTTTGAACTGCAGATTTCAAAAATGTGCTCTGAAATGAGCTAGGACGTAGGGCGGCCTAAATAAGGACACTTTCCGAGCGAACCGTTGTAGCTAGCGACCAACTGAGACCATTCCGAAATTCAGCAGGTTCAAATCAGTAAGTATACTTGTATTCAGCTGAATCGGAGACGAAAAAATTTTAAGGTCAAAAAAGAACAAAGGAGTTGTTAACCTTGGATGTTTTGTGATTTTCAATAAAAAATAGATTTACCTCAAAATCGGCATATAGATGTATTTTGAACTGCAGATTTCAAAAATGTGCTCTGAAATGAGCTAGGACGTAGGGCGGCCTAAATAAGGACACTTTCCGAGCGAACCGTTGTAGCTAGCGACCAACTGAGACCATTCCGAAATTCAGCAGGTTCAAATCAGTAAGTATACTTGTATTCAGCTGAATCGGAGACGAAAAAATTTTAAGGTCAAAAAAGAACAAAGGGGTTAGCCTTGGATGTTTTGTGATTTTCGACAAAGAATAGATTTAGCTCAAAATCGGCATACAGATGTATTTTGAACTGCAGATTTCAAAAATGTGCTCTAAAATGAGCTAGGACGTAGAGCGGCCTAAATAAGGACACTTTCCGAGCGAACCGTTGTAGCTAGCGACCAACTGAGACCATTCCGAAATTCAGCAGGTCCAAATCAGTAAGTATACTTGTATTCAACTGAATCGGAGACGAAAAAATTTTAAGGTCAAAAAAGAACAAAGGGGTTAGCCTTGGATGTTTTCTGATTTTCGACAAAGAATAGATTTAGCTCAAAATCAGCATACAGATGTATTTTGAACTGCAGATTTCAAAAATGTGCTCTGAAATGAGCTAGGACGTAGGGCGGCCTAAATAAGGACACTTTCCGAGCGAACCGTTGTAGCTAGCGACCAACTGAGACCATTCCGAAATTCAGCAGGTCCAAATCAGTAAGTATACTTGTATTCAACTGAATCGGAGACGAAAAAATTTTAAGGTCAAAAAAGAACAAAGGGGTTAGACTTGGATGTTTTCTGATTTTCGACAAAGAATAGATTTAGCTCAAAATCAGCATACAGATGTATTTTGAACTGCAGATTTCAAAAATGTGCTCTGAAATGAGCTAGGACGTAGGGCGGCCTAAATAAGGACACTTTCCGAGCGAACCGTTGTAGCTAGCGACCAACTGAGACCATTCCGAAATTCAGCAGGTCCAAATCAGTAAGTATACTTGTATTCAGCTGAATCGGAGACGAAAAAATTTTAAGGTCAAAAAAGAACAAAGGGGTTAGCCTTGGATGTTTTGTGATTTTCGACAAAGAATAGATTTAGCTCAAAATCGGCATACAGATGTATTTTGAACTGCAGATTTCAAAAATGTGCTCTAAAATGAGCTAGGACGTAGGGCGGCCTAAATAAGGACACTTTCCGAGCGAACCGTTGTAGCTAGCGACCAACTGAGGCCATTCCGAAATTCAGGAGGTCCAAATCAGTAAGCATATTTGTATTCAGCTTTTTAACTTTTTTTACCTGCCCCCCTCTGTCACCCCCCCCTTGGCGAAACACATGATTAAAGCCCACTTTTTCTGGACATTCCTAATGTAAATGAACTCTAATTTGATTTAAAATAAGCAGCTACAATTTGCAAGTAAAAATTAATAGACACGATGTACAGAGAAGAAATAACATTCTTTCATAAACATTTTATTCAAGGTACATTAAATTTAAGAGCTATTTTACATATCTAAAAAAGCGTTACACTTTATTTATTTTGAACACCTGACTGATAGAAAAATTACTATTTCTCGTTCCTAAAACTATGTTTGCACCATTTGTTACACTATGATCGTAGGTATCAAGAACCGCATCCGTGTTACAAACTGGAGTCAATATACCATCGTAATTAATATACCATCTCTGATTTTCGCGGGCATGTGGAGAATATGCAATAACATTAGCGCCAGGTCCGCAACTTCCTTTGACATCTAGAACCTTGCTAAAAATATACAATTTGGTTTTGCATTTGCCGTCATATACCAATATGCTTCTTACGGGCCATTGTCGTTTAGTATCACATGGGTACCGTCTCCTACACTAATAATTTCCCATATCTGACTTCCTTCATTAGCTTTGCAGGGTTGTACTTGTAACTGGTCACTAACCATCTGTAAGCAGAACGCACTTGCGTGTAAAAATGCCAGTGTAACCAGCATACTGATTAACGATATTGAAAGATTTACTAAAAATATGTCACAAAGGATTAAATAAACCCCGCCAAATGCGTCTTTATATACCCGTTAGGAACTCCTTATCATATCATCTCGTACCTGTTTGCGCACTTGAGTAAGTATTTCACGCTAACACTACTGATAAAAAAAATAAGTAATTCGAGTTAAATAAGCGCTTTCCTTCCTTGTGTTGTTATTTCCTGTCATTGGAGGTTCATAATTTTAATTCGCCTGATTAATTTCAGAAAACTGAGTAGGTATATGTCAAATTCAACTTCATGAAAGAATGAACGGTAAAATAAATGGTCTGCATGAATGAATGCAATATTGTCTATTGAAATGTTCTAAAAGATGCATACAGCAGTTCGTTTAATGATACTACTTGCTTACTTTTTTACCATTTTTAGTGCCTGATCCTTCTTTGAGTTCGTCCTGAACTGAACGGAAGTATCAATTCTATCCGACGAATCTTCGCTCAGTTCTTGTAATAAGTGAATTTTGTATGGACGAAACTTCTCTTTTTTCGAAATTTCCTGAACAGATCTTCTTCTAATATGGTGAGTGAGAGCACGCTGTTTTACGGAACACTGGGGATTCTCTTCCATATCTAAAAGGGCATTCAAGCCACTTTCCTCACTCGTAGCAACCTTTGGCCGTCCTGATTTTTAACGATTTTTAACACTGCCAGTTTCCTTAAACAATGTTCTAATAATTGTCGATCTGGCAATTGATTCACCATCTTTATGAATTGCATTGTAGAGTACAACTACTTCCGAATAACTTCGTCTTCTATCTCCATAACCAATCATCATCAAAATTACGATGCGATCATGTTCAGTTAACTGAGGCATTGGGACTGCAAATAACAGAATGAATGTAAATTATCACCAGTCACCAGTGAAGACACCTGGAGTTTTTGTTCTTACTTAGCGATGACGAATTTGGTTTTTATTCCATAGTTTTTTGCAAGACCCAAGTTTGATATCACACTTTCCTCAACTCAGAAGCAATAAATTGTACAAGTGCGATACATTTTTGAAATCAGGAAAAATAAGCTTTTCAGTGATGTTTATTTTTATTATTATTATTTATTTTTATGGAGTGCAATTTAGTGTATTTAACAACCTTCGGTTAGAGTCCCCATTAATTCAAGTAACGAATATACATAAACAATAAATAATACCCCGAGGACCTGAGGAAGGAAAGCGCATGTTTAAGTCGAACTATCTAATTTTTTATCAGTGATCAGCGGGAAACGCTTACTCAAGTGATTAATCGGTTACAACGTTCTACGATAAGGAGCCCCACACAGGTATATAAAGACGCATTTTGCGACATTTATGAAATCCTTAATGACAGATTTTAGGAAATCAACCTAGAACTAGGAACAACATGCTGGTTACACTAGTATTTTTACATGCAAGCGCATTCTGTTTGCAGTCGGTTAGTGACCAAGTACAAGTGCGACCCTGCACAGCTAATCAAGTTGATCAGGTATGGGAATTTGTTGGCGTAGGGGATGGCACTTTTATGATACTAAACGGCAATGGCACGTAAGAAACATATATATTTCTTATCATATCGAAGGTAAACTGCATATTTTTAGGAAGGTTCTAGACGTCAGCGGAGGAGGTGGTGGTTGTGGATCTGGTAGAGATGTTATTACGTATTCTCCAGCACATGGTGGCGACAATCAGAGGTGGTATATTAATTTCGACGGTACATTAACTCCAGCCTGCAGCAGAGGTCCAGTACTTGACACCTACGGTCATACCGTAACAAATGGTGCAAAAATAATTTTAGGGGAGAAAAGTAATAACTCTTCTACTAGTCAGATATTTAAGATAGAGAGAGTGTTCAATAACTAGAACGACAAGGAGGTTTTAATTCTACCAATAGTTAACATAGCATACACATATTAATTAAGAAAAGACAATGTCTAGGGATAAGTAAGCAAGTGTATTATTTTTGATAGTTTGGAGAATAAAGAATTATAAATCAGTACACTCCACATAATTTTAAAGAAACAGCAACTACTAAACAAAGGGTGTAATGCTTGTATAAGTAAAATAGGATAGTTCTCAGTTTTTGTGTAGATGTGTGTAGAAAATGAGTAATTGGAATATATTTGCTGTTCCCCATGTAGTAATTCTAACCGACCTGACCTAACTGAGGCCACGCAATAAAAACCTCGTGTAAAACACCCCCAACTGAATTCACCTGAGATTTACGGTTCCTGCAATGAATGGCTTATTTTTCGAGATACACAAACAGATTTGATACAAAACAATATGTACATAAGGAAAATTCTATTATCTCAAGTCATACCTGAAGGCTGGTCCGCTGATTCATTCGATTGAAATGTGCGAAGGTAAAACAGAATTCGATATGTTAAAGGATAAGTGTGAAAACAGAAAACCCATCATGTACGCGCCTGTCAAAACAATTTTCGAAATGACTCAAATAAAAAGCGTTTCACATATACAGCAAAGAAAGATAATAGATAGTTGGGACACTTTATTCATTTAAATAATCGTTTCCAAATTAGATTTCAACACAAAGAAAGCGTGAGAGGTATTGTCTGGCAACGGCAAACGCTGTATGAAGCACAATTTATTGTTACATTGATTCTACGCAGAGCAAAAATACACAACAAAATGAAACCTGCAATAACGCTAGCGATACTAAGCAAGACGTTGTTGTACACAAACACGATGGGATGTATTACTTGGAACAGCAAAGATATTAGTATTTGACCATTTAACTAAAACATTATAGCAAATATCTCGCTTTGCTAGATAGCAGTTCCCAAATAAATTTAATGACAACTTCCTCGGTAGMTCAATAAAAACAGGTGTCMCGTATTTARCTATATACAGGTCAAGGGTCTTTAATCTACATTTGGTTCTTCAAAATATTTGTTTAGAAACTGATTCATCCTTAAATAGCTAGAAAAATTTGTAATAGAAATTTGTGTATAATTGAAGTCTAGTAAAGGATCTACAAAACCGTTAAACAACAAAATGAGGAAAGAGAGCGCTTGATTTTTTATCAGTAATATTAGCGTGAAGTGTTTACTCAAGTGAATAATATGATATGATAGGGATTTACAGTTTAGTATATAAATACGTATTCCTGCAGTGTTTATTAAATCTTTAGTGAATCTTTAGTCAACATGCTGGTTACACTAGCATTTTTACATGCAACCGCGTTCTGTTTACAGTCGGTTAACGACCACGTACAAGTACAACCCTGCAAAGCTAACACGGGTAGTCAGGTATGGGAAATTGTTAGTCTAGGAGATGGCACCCACGTGATACTAAACGACGACAGCCCGTAAGACGCGTATTTGTTTACCCACAACGAATGCAAAGCTAATCTATGTATTTTTAGGAATGTCCTACAAGCCGAGCACGAGAATTGTCAATCTGGTACCGATATTGTTACTTCTCCTGTACGGGGCGGGATAAATCAGAGATGGTATATTAATTACGATGGTACAATAACTTCATTCTGCAACACTGATACAGTTCTTGACACGTACGGTCATAATGTAACGAATGGTACAAGAATAGTTTTAGGAGAGAAAAATAGTAATTCGTCTATTAGTCAGGTGTTCAAAATAAATAAATTGTGATGCTTGCCTAGATATATGTTTAGAATAGCTCTTACTTTTAATGTAGCTTGAATAAAATATATAATACCATATCATTTCTGGTATTTTTCTTGCAGACTTAACAAATTGTCCTAGCCACCTTTACAACATATTTTATTTTCTACAAATTTGTGTGACTGAAAAGATAGGTTGGCAGCATTATTGTAAAATTGTAGTATAGATTATTGAAAGTCTCTGTAACTTTATTGCAACAACTTTTTTGTACAACTGTGAGTGTCTCCACAGCAATGTTTTGAAGTTCAGGCATCTTTGGCAGCTGGTAGCTAGTAACTAGATTGCACAGTAATCTATTTAGCAAACAGTGTTTTAATGCATTGTATCAAAGTTGTAGATAAGTTTAAACCTTCTAAAAGGTAGATTAATATTAATATCGAATGCTTTTTATAAACTACCAACACACAGTTAGTCTTATCGTGTGGCCTTGATAAAATTATAAAATAAACGACATCTATAAAACCTGGAACGTGGACATGTAGGAAGTAAAGCAAACCGACAGGGGTTTATAAGCGGACGGACTTTCTACTATTTGGTAAAATCCTGTAAAAAAAAATAAGTAAAAGGAAGCGTTTCTGTTAAGTTGCATAACAGCTAATTCTTTAAAGAATAATAATATCTATATACATGTATTGATGTACCTTGTATTCGTGTCGTAAGTATAGTTTATCAAAAATGAATCAGAATCAGAAGGGAGGTGACCGTCGTTTAAGGAAAAGTGGGAATATTAGTTTAGAGCATTATGTTTACATGCAGATAAATGTAAACAATCAACTGTTTGATAAGAACCTTAAGACTACTATATAAAGTACGATGCGTGCGAATCCTTTTTAATTTAAACAGATCTGCAGTTGTATTCCGGCAACATGTTGGTTACGCTGATGTTTTTATATGCAAGTGACATATCATACTGTCTAGAACCCGTGAAACTCTACACACAACTCTGTAGATGCTACGTGCCTGTAAGCAGTCAGTACTGGGAGTTCATAGCTGTCGGAGATGGTATCCACATGATAGTGAACAATGCAACCGGGTGAGAAAGATAGTTTTCGTCCATTGTGCGCAGGTGAATAATAATCGTATATCGGGAAAATACTTGATGTTAGAGGTGAAGACAAATGCAAGTAAGGTAGCAAGGTTCTTGCATATTCTCGTATTCACAGAAAAAAAAACAATCAGAAATGGTACATAGGCTACGACGGCAAAATTACTCCAGCTTGTAATAAAACTATAATACTGACTGTGTGCCGTATAAATATTTTTTCTATATCTGAATAAAATAATTTGCAGGACTCACTTGTTATATTTATGGAAAACACCTCACTACAAATAAAATTAACTATTTCTATTTTTAGGTAGTTTTCAGGAACCTTATAATATCGAACCAGCAATGTTTTATAATAGTGCCTACATATGTAGGACATTAAAATATGTGTGTGCACACATACTATACATAAAAGTACTTACAATAAGTAAAACTCCTAAAGAGGTTGTCATGGCTACATTGTTTAGAGGTAGCTCTACCTGTATGTAAACTGCTAGAGACTAATTGCAGTTTCGTATAGGATCATTTCAGGTTTAAAATTATATAGTTTAACCTGTTGTCAAGACAAGTAAGACACAATACAGAACAAGCTTGTCTTCATTACGTTTACATATCGGCTTACATTTAAATCAATATAATTATCCCAACTAGCACTTCCGTTCAATATCGAAGACTTGATTGAAGTTGGACTCTCTGTGGCCACTAACGGTCTCCTTGCAGTCCACGTGACGAACGTCTAGAATGAGTTTATTAAATGCTTCAGTTTTAACGCATTTGTTATTGTTGAACTCCCAAGTTTGTTCTACCTCCGCGTGCAATTCGTGATCTTCTAGCTTGGCACTGGGCAGCTCGATTATTGTTGAGTCGGAGCATTCAGAACTGCAATTTGACTGCACGTTAACGTTTTTTATTAAAACCAGTCATAATTATGGATTTCCCAGAGAAATGCACAAGTGACAGAAATATTCATTGACTTGATTTTGCACCTAGTGTTATTTAACTGGTGATGATCTGGTACAGGTCCAGAAAACAATCAACAAGTAATTCGATCAATATAGCAAGATAACCCAGCTCATTTACAAACCGTCTGCCTTGTTTAAGCAAATGTTATAGTTAATGGACAACTGAAATTATAGAGTTTATTATATCACTTGAAATCAGAAAATACTCTACGAATTACTACGACTAACATTAACTTCTCAATTACCCAAAGATTACTTCGCTTTGATGGCAGATGAAACTAAAAATCTGATCAAAACTAAACGGCAAAATAGTATTATAATATCGTTGCAATATAATAACTATCTGAGGCAAAATGTCCGAACAAGAATATCCTACAACCAGTAACTAATATGGTCTCACCTGTGGGTTTTGTCGCGGAATATGTAAGTACCAGCTGTACACGGAGGTTTCTGCCAGTTTTGGCAACCACCTGAAGCAGGAGGACACTGTGGTTTCCCTGGGCAGTCTGGCTTCGACGGACTTCCCGGTTTCGAAGGACAATCAGGTTCTTCAGGAGGCTTAGGCTTTGTTGGACATCCAGGTTTCGCAGGAGGTCTATTTCCAGGTCCTACGGGACACTCGGGTATCGCTGGAGGTTTTGGCGGACACACTGGTTTTGTGGGAGGCCTAGGCTTTGTCGGACATCCAGGAGGTCTATTTCCAGGTCCTACGGGACACTCGGGTATCGCTGGAGGTTTTGGCGGACACACTGGTTTTGTGGGAGGCCTAGGCTTTGTCGGACATCCAGGAGGTCTATTTCCAGGTCCTACGGGACACCCGGGTATATGTGGAGGTTTAGGCTTCGACGAACTTCCCGGTTTTGTTGGACATCCGGGTTTATTGGGTGATTGCGGCTTCGGTGGGCATCCAGGTTTTGACGGACACTCGGGTTCTGCAGGAGGATTAGGCTTAGATGGACATCCAGGTTTTGACGGACACGCCGGCTCCGCAGGAGGTCTAGGTCTATCTGTACAACCGGGATTTGGTTTTGGCTTATTCTTAGGTTTTCCGAGGCAAGCGCAACCACAAGGCATGATGGATGGCTTACAACACCAACAACTATAAGTTAAGTCTTTGGTTAGCCGTCCTTATACCAGAAGCGTTACATGTATTATCTATCTTATCACAGTACAGTTCCTGGTGGATTTTACATTTTGTTGTCCTTTATTGCTTCAACGATATCGTGATTAACAAAGTTTGTTTAAAGAAAGGCTCGCGAAATTCCCGTACCATTATCAGGCAGGTAATCAAATGGATAAAGTTTTGAGACAAAAGCTAATAACGGTGGTATTGAACAACAAAAGCAGTAGACAACACAAATTCCAGGTAGAGGTTTAAAATAAAAGTATATTCGGACGGAAAAATTGCAAAACTGAAAAATGTGGTGGAGTACAGGGCACAATGGCTTCCGAAAACAGAAGGTTTGAAGCAAACTTTCATGGAAGAAAGTGATATTACTTTAGCTGATGAGCAGACGAAAGCTGCTTGCTGCCTACAGCCTTGTAGTGAAGCACAAAAATCAAGATCATGACAATGGTACACTAGTCGAGATATTAAGTGGTAATGATTGTTGTATTTTCTGTTGTGTGATTTGTTGATTTTATTTATTATTACTGCCTAATTAATAACAATAACAAGTGAGTATAGAAATTGATTTGCTACTGATATCGCACCAGCTTCTAGTCTTTATCTTCGTCTTGTTTCATTTTGTTGACCAACGGGGAACTGCCCGCTGGTACCTATGGAATTGTAATCCCCGTGATCCTTTTCTTCACTTGATTTACGGACGTGAAACACACATTATTGTAAAAAAGTAATGTGATAGTCTCTCGCAACAAGTCTGTAGGTAGCAGCGTACCGGGTATGATAAAAGTTTTTCCGAGGAGGTATAGAGTTCCTCCCAGTTATTTAAAAGATTACAAATTGGCAACAGTGTAACCGGAATACAAATACAAAAGTAATCTTTGTGTTTATTATACTAAATTAGCATCAGTAGCTAATTAAACAACAGTTTAAGTGTCAAGTACAAGTACATGTACATGTACTGCAAATGTACTCGAAGATCATTTTTACATTGAAACCATCAAAAATTAATATGTACATTCCTTCAGTTTACGTTTCCGTAGACCATCAAAGTGTACTTTCTATTATACTTATCTCAAATTTATTTGTTTTAAATGATTCACTAAATGCTGCTTGGACTCTTCTTACTCTGTCATGCTTTTGTGCTCAAGTACTTAATAATTATTGTATAACTTATAACAATAATATTAAGCAGTCTTGCTGGGTATGTTACACATCCACGATCTGTGTCGAGATCTATACTTCACAAATGCTTGAAAAGCTTTGCTGCTGTGTTTACAGAAACTATTTTGCAAGGAATGTCCTAAAATGTCTCCCCACAAGTCGTTTGGTTTCTTAACATCAAACAATTACCGATTAAATTTCACCTGGTATGGATGTCACTTATGTTGCGTAAGAATCGTATGGACGGTTGTTTCTTTTTTGATTAGTACGAAGTACAGGGAATTGAAAACCTTCAGTTCAAGATGCCGTCTATTGATAAATGACTTGTCAAATTTTCTCGCAGCCAGTACCTTATTTTGTTTTTCTGTTGAAAATTACATTTCAGTAGGAAAATTTACACTCATCAAACTCTTTAATAAAAAATGACATCGATCAGAAATAGAAAATTTGACGCTTATATTTCGGTTCGCCATAGTAGGATTTATTGACCGGTAGTATGATTAAAAATCCTGAGTAATAGTCGCGATATTAGGTCAAATTACAGTCATACCCTTGTATAAGAAGTAAAGGTACATAATCGATTTTTCTAGGTATGTTTTTGTTAGAAATGCTAGTTAGCAAAAATGAATAATTGGTGAATAACAGCAGTTATTAAGCAATACTTACTATTTGTGAAAACAGTTTTTAGAATCACGTAGATATTGTTGCGTTTCATGATATAAGTAAATATAATATGTTAAAAAGATAAACAAGACAACCTACACGTAATTGGGATAAGACTCTATTAAGTTTTGAATCACATTAATAACTAACATATTCGAGCTAACATTTTCGCACAATATTGAATGATTGATCAAAGTTGGACTCCCTGCTGCCGCTAACGGTCTCCTTGCAGTCCACATGATGAACATTTACAGTCAGGTTATTAAATGCGTTAGTTGTAATGCATTTGTCATTCTCGAACTCCCAGGTTTGGCTCACATTCGCCTTCAATTCGTGGTCTTTTAGTATGGCAGTGGGCAGCTCGAATTCTACTGGGCCGAAGCACCCGTTGCTGCAACGTAACTAAACGTTAGTAACATCGTCATAATCCTTTCTTTTCCAGAAAGCACAATAAACGTCAGAAATAGCATTACCTGGGATTCTTATCGACGAATTTGTATTGGCCTCCTACACAAGGAAGCTTACTCCAATCTTGGCAACGACGACCGTCATCACACGGATCACCTACGTTCTTTGTATCACCTTTAGACCAACTCATATTTCGCTTATAACTTCCTAAGCTGTTGACGAATTTAACAGTCGAATCGCGCGTTGACCCTTAAATATGTAGGTTTATCACCATCCTATCAGGGTAAAATCCCACACAATACTTTTCAAAAGAATATCGACACGATTAAATACTACTACCTAATAACATTGTATAATTATTTCCTGAACCACCTTTATGTGTATAACAAGTTCAAACGCCAAGCATATTGCTTATCAATTTTATAGGGTTCAGGTTTCTGGAAAATGAAGCCTTATGTTTGACAAAGAGCCACTCCTGACAGAACTTGCTGTTGTGCAAGAATGCTTACCTTGAAGCATGAAGTTGATGTTCCAGAAATCATTGATGCATTAGTGTTATGTATTGCATGCTTTTTTGATTAGCTGCTTGCTTATCTAGCATTTTTGCTACCACAGAAAAAACATAAAGGAAAATGGACACCGACATTTCCTTTTCTATAAGTTGTTCCCAAATTTACATGCCCACTTATTTGAGGAGGAAGGTACGCGGATTTAAAAAAATCGTGTTTAAAGTGAACAAGTTCATTCGATCTATTAGATGCATTATTGTTACACGACCTGATGTGCCAGAACAATTCATTTTGAATAAAACTACTCAATGCCGTCGAGAGCTATTAAGATCTTGAAAAAGAAATCGGTCATAGTGTTATTTATAATACCTGATAAAATTCTATTTAGCTAATTTTATCAAAGTTAGAATTCATTTGTAGAACGGCGATAATTGATATCATTGTGTAAACCAACCAACCTATTACTAAAGCGACAGTTATTTCCGGACAGACCATTTCCATCATAATAATTTATACAGGATTGGAATAATAATGTCCAACGCATTCTATAACTTACATTGGCACTGATGTTAGATTTGGATTATAACGCACATTCGGTTCATTTAGTCTCATTTAGCCAAAAATTAAAATAAATTCGAGCTACGGTATGTTGTATATTCCGACTGGCTCCAACATTGCAGTCTTTTAGACAAATAACAAACGAAAAAATAGCATTAATGCGTTACATTCACAGAAATAAGTATGTACTTTTAGGAGCCGCAATAGTATACTACACAGGGTCTGTATAAATGTTTTACGCAACAAGTTGCGGGTTCTTGAGCTGTACTGAACTCGGGCGGACAGGCCTGCGGTTTTCCCTCCCTTGTGGTAAGATTGCAATGAATAGGAAAAGAGATACTGAGATTTATTGAACTCGAAGCTTGCCACAGAAGGAAAGTGAGTCATTGTTGAAGTTTATTAAAACCGGGAGGAACGGCCTGCAAGTTTGTTATATCCTGAGACACTTCCCGTTAGATAGTTCGATACGTACCTGATAGCTCAAATATCGTTTTCGATTTTTGTTCAATATGAACAAAATAACGACCCACACCTATCATTCAATGTAGATTGTCAGTTTCCAAAATTTAGCTCCAATAGGCCACCTTAAACATCAATTAGGCTTCCAAACCACGTGACTTAATATGGCGGCTGTAAGCAAACACACTTTGATAGTGCCATATCGTCTCTCTTAATTGCAGCAATCCATAGGACCCTACACCTCCCCGATAATTTATTTTTGTCCCTGACAAATTTGTGTTTTAAAACAGCAAGAATTGAATAAAACTGCTACACAGCCAACCACAAGGCACGTAACAGGCATTTTTGCTTAAAAAACATTTATAATATCCTATAAAAAGAACAAAAACACAGAGCGTGCCACTTTTCAATCATATAGCTGTTTGCTCTAATGGTATTATAACGGATTTATTTTTATTCCATACGTAAAAAATTTTCCTGCGTTTTGGAATTGGTCTTTAGGTTAATCGTCACATTATATATCATCATTTGGACAAACTCCTCGTCAGTAAATGGGGACAAATATATAAAGACAGCGTTCTTTTTATAGGCTTTCTTTTATTAATTGTTTTATTTCGTTCGTACATTTGGGTTAACAACAATTTCGTTCAAAATTGAAGACCTGCTTAAAATTCGATTTCCTTGAACCTTCCAGATACTCCTTTCCGTCGATGTGGCGTACTGAAACATCCAAGTCGCTGTACGCAGAAGTAGTTAAGCACTCGTCGTTTTCAAAGTTCCATTTCTGATTGATTTTGGCACTGAAACCCTGACTTTTCAGTTTGGCTGAAGGCAACACCACCTCTGTCGGGCCAATACACTCAGCTCTGAAATTTTACAATCAATAATTTAAGAATGTTAAAGACGTAAGGCGATATCGCCTAAACGTATTTTTTCGTTATTTTTTATCTTATCTTAAACTTGAATTATTTATCTTCAAATATTCGTTTACAGCAGCATGTAAACAAAAGCAAGCAGGGATTTATAAAATGTTCGTATTAACACGAATATAACATACAAATAAAACATCCAATGGGTTTAATAAATATACAAAATAAACAAAGCAGTAAGATTACAGATGCAAGCAAAGTGGAGTACATTAGCCGCCTATACTTTAAGTCAGTAACACTTACTTTTCGTCACTAACTATAGAGAACTGTCCGCCCTGACAGGGGAGCTTCTTCCAATCTTGGCATGGGCCATCCTGCACGCAATTTTTACCTTTAACAGGTGGAACAGGTGTGGGTGTTTTCGTCGATGCCATGTTTTGTACGGATATCGGTGCAAGAACTTAAATTTTGTATAGCATGGATTCGCTTTTATACACCACAATAATCTAATCAACTTTGTTTTCCCAATGAGGAAGGTACGCGTTTCCTTTTGGAGATTACTAGCTGGTACACTGCACAATCATTTCATTTTAATGTGATAAGAATCATTTTGGTAGAGTAATAAATATTGTCTAACATCATGGCAAGTTACATACAATCAAAATTGGCATCAGTGTTCCAAACCATCTCAAACTAATTGACATGTTGATAAATTGATGCTACCCATAATGTATCATTGTGGGTGGGTGTATTCAGAAATTATTAATATTGTTGATTTGACTGAAGTTGTGTACCGTTATTGTCTGCAGTACGAGAAGTTTACTGGGACCATACATTACACCGCAATAATATACAGCCCATAGTAGCAGCGGGAAACTTAATGAATCGTTTACAGCAATTTCTTAGCTTCCAATGTAACACGATCGTGGTTTTCTTTAATATAACTTATTTACAGATTTTAATTTAAATGTTTTAAAATTTATTTACCATCTGATCCACATAACATAGGCCCTCATTACCATACATCTTCTAAACGTTTATCCACAGCTTTTATAAACAGGAATGTTACAGAAGATATAATTACATGTTAAGTTCTTTGCTGCTGTGAACAAAAATTCCTTCTTCAAAGGTATAGCTGCATTCGTTTTTAATTTGAAATGATAGTCCAGTTCTTTCGCTAAACATTATAGTATATTTGATTCAAATTCAAATACATCTTAAAATTACATACAGAGTCAAATTTGGTCGGCTATGATATTGGAAATAATTTTCCATAGAAACAAAAAAAAAGTTTGTTTTAAAAAAGGTTGTTCCAAATATCAACAAATAGAATTGATCCAGCAAAAGTTATATTGAATTAACTTGTCGAATTGTATTCTGCTGAGATTTTTCCTATTTCGGAAAGAAGACTTTAGAGTCTTGGAGAGAGATATTGATATGATCTTCTTACCTACCCACAGTTGGGGTTTATTTTGTTGTTGTCTAGATTTGTCATTGTGTTGAAGTTGAAGTTGATTTAAATTGTGGAACCCTCAAGGAAAGAGGCATGAATTAACTAAATTTTTGCAGAAAAGGTTTAAGCTATATTATTTCTTTTAGGGTTTTTGTTCCTGCGCCTTTTTTTTCTGGTACTATTTGAATCTTAGTCCTTGTCTGTGTTATTGTTCTGGTTTGTGGCTGGTCGTTGTATTACAAGAGGTGCCGAGTCAGTACAATTTCTTCATCTTGGGATTTCCTAACAGTACAACAGTAGCATACGACTCCTGAAATTGCTGCACCTTACGATTTCTTGCCAGTACAAGACTTGAAAACGACTTCAGAAATTTTGAGGCGACAGCGTCGGCTATGACAATGTCAAAAGCACAGGTCATACAGTTATAGATTTTTATTTGGAAGACATATAAAGAAAAGGAATACAAATAAATAAAAGAGCGCCTCAGATTCCAAATCCTAGTTATTATCTTTGATTTGTTAAGTAGTTGAGTTATAATTACACAAAATTATTATATATACTTGGACTCTGAGGAACTGTATTAGTTTATGTGATTATTATTGAAATTGTTCCATAAAAAATCATTATCTAATACATGTACATATGTGCGATGCGTTTACGTAAACGTTAGCCAGTTCTTGTAAATCATATATATAATAACGAACCAAAATTTTATAAATTGAAACCTAAGTCTTCCTAGTTATACGGTAGTTAATTAAAGATGTAAATAAGCCTGTTTCAGTATGCATAATATTTAGTTTCTTCGTGTAAATATTTGGAATAAAACTGGCAAGCGTGTAAGTGACTTTGGTGATTTTGAGGACCTCACTTTTCTTTTGTCGATTAATCGTGGTGAGAATCACCTGGCGCTCGATCTACCACCTTTAATTTTACCCAGCCCATTTCCACTGTTCGCTGGTCGGCATCACGAATATCGAAGCCATAATCTTTACCAAAGTTCTTAGGAGAATTTTATGTGATAATGATCATTCAGGTGTACAATTGTAGAAGGTAATTCAACTACCACAGCCAAAAATGTTTACAGTATGAAGAACATGGCCAATTATGCTGTAGCACATTAGTGGCAGGACCAGAGCATTATTATTAGAATTAAAAAAGTGAAATTGGCGCTTAAATCTTGTTATCGCACATATAATTGTTTATAAATGCAACATCGCTTGGTGGTAAAGGAGAATACATGGTGTGTATACATAATTTGCATGCGCCTTCTAGTTTACAAGAACATTTGAGAGACGCATCGATACCTTTAACGAGGTAAAACTAGTAGACAGTGAAAAAGGCAGTATGTGATGCACATCTTAAACTTGCTATTTGTGAGAAGCATTTCATTCAGATATTGTTACATTTCATGATGTAAAGAACAAAATAAGTTATCCAACGACTAAGTGTAATAGGTTTTGTAATTAAAAAGGAATACAAACAAAACAGGTTACATGTAATTAGAGTAAGGCTCTCTTTATTAAGTTTTCGTTCAAATTAATAGTTATCATATTTCAGCTAACATTTTCGCACAATATTGAATGATTGATCAAAGTTGGACTCCCTGCTGCCGCTAACGGTCTCCTTGCAGTCCACGTGATGCACATCTACAGTCAGGTTATTAAATGCGTTAGTTGTAATGCATTTGTCATTTTCGAACTCCCAGGTTTGCTCTACCTTCGCGTGCAATTCGTGGTCCTTTAGAATGGCAGTAGGCAGCTCGAATTCTACTGGGCCGAAGCACCCGTTGCTGCAATGTAACTAAACGTTAGTAACAACGTCATAATCCTTTCTTTTCCAGAAAGCACAATAAACGTCAGAAATAGCATTACCTGGGATTCTTATCGACGAATTTGTATTGGCCTCCTACGCAAGGAAGCTTACTCCAATCCTGACATCGACGACCGTCATCACACGGATCACCTGCGTTCTTTGTATCGCCCTTAGACCAACTCATATTTCACTGATAAGTTGCTATGGTGCTGACGAACTTAATAGTCGAATTGCGCGTTGGCCCTTTTATATGTACGTTTATCAACTCCTATCAGTGTAAAATCCTATACAATGTTTCCCCGAAGTATATCCTATATCGATAAAATAAAAGACTACAACTATTTAATAACCTTGTGTAATAATTATTTCCTCCATCACTTTTATAGATATTATGCGGTCATACGCCATGCATTATATATCAGTTATATGGGGTTCGCGATGTTGCAAACCAAGCTGTGTATGTTTGGGAACAATTATCATGTTGTGTATATACTTATCCTGAAGCGTTCTAGAAATCATCGATGCACTAGTGTGATGTTGTACGCTTTCTTGATTAGATGTTTGCTTTTCTTGCATGCTTCCTAAAAGCTAGCCAAAACAAAAATGAAATGAAAAACATTTGAACATTTAATGTTGGTTTAGAGTAAGAAGGTAGAATCAAAATAATCAGTTTGCAAGTGAACAAATTCCTTCGATCCTTTGGATGCTTATTGAGATGCACGGCCTGACATGCTAATCTAACTAATAAAGTCTTTATACCATATCTAAATTGATCAGTGTTTACGTCGATAGTCGATAGTGTTTTAGTTCAGCCTTAACAAAATGTCTTGCTTGCAAAAACTTCAAAATCGTGCAATGAGAATTATTCTCAAGTGTACCAGGTTCACGCCGATTAGGACTACGTTGATTGCTCTACAGTGGTTGAATACTGCGAATAGGGTACTGTATCTTACGATGGTCTTTATATATAAAATAATAAATAATCTCATGCCACCTTACCTAACAAAAATTATAGTTAGACCACATGATGTTCATCAATATGAAACTCGAAATGCTGGTGATATTTTTGTGAATAGAATTTACGCAATTGCCTCTAAATCTCTATTTCTTAAAGGTTTTATAGAATACAATTCATTGCCACTTCACGTTAGATCTGCTAAATCTCTTAGATGCTTCAAATCACAGTTGCTGGTTTATATTAAGGGCACTGGGTAGCGTACGAATATTGTTTAACTTGTTTTATATAATAAATGTTATTTTGTATCAAACACTAGCCTTGTGCTAATTAATAAAGTGTATTATTATTATTATTAACTTTCAAATTTTGTCATTCTGTCTACAATCAAAACTTCAAATTTCAAATCACATTATGCATAAATATAACATAGAGCGTATTTTGCTCGTTTCAGTTGATATAAGTGATCCCTTGTTATAAACCTCATTTTCAGTAAGGTTAATTTACTTGATTTTACCAATGTAAATATTTATAGAAACCCCAATGAAGATATTAAATAAATTGAAAACTTGGCAAGCAAATAAGAGTACACATAATTTCCCTTAATTATGAAGAGATTAACATAATAAAATACAAAAAATTGTCAGATTCAGGAATTTTTATTCTATTTCAGAACTAAAGGAGACTTCTATAAATTATGGAAGCTTACGGTTGACTTTTGAAGATTTCCATGTGAGTTCTGCTTGCTGATAAAGAGCAGTGAATTTTGTACAAGAACCATATAATTTATTTTTAACACCCGGAATAAACATCAAATTATCATCATTCGGTCAAACTCCTCATCAGTAAATGGGTACAAATATATAGAGACAACGTTCTTTTTATAGGCTTTGTTTTATTAATCGCTTTATTTCATTCGTATATTCGGTTTAACAACAAATTCGTTCAAAATTGAAGACCTGCTTAAAATTCGATTTCCTTGAACCTTCCAGATACTCCTTTCCGTTGATGTGGCGTACTGAAACATCCAAGTCACTGTATGCTGAAGTAGTTAAGCACTCGTCGTTTTCAAAGTTCCATTTCTGATTGATTTTGGCACTGAAACCCTGACTTTTCAGTTTGGCTGAAGGCAGCACCACCTCTGTCGGTCCAATACACTCAGTTCTGAAAATTTACAATCAATAATTGTAAGAATGTTAAAGACGTAAGGCGATACCACCTAATCGTATTTTTTTTATTTTGTTATCTTTAGGTTCAATTATTTATCCTCAGATATCAGTTTTCAGCAGCATGAATACAAAAGTAAGCGGGGATTTGTAACATATTCCCATTAACACGAATATAACATACAAATAAAACATCCAATTGGTTTAATAAATATACAAAACAAACGAAGCAGTAAGATTACAGATGCAAGCAAAGTGGAGTACATTAGCCACCTATACTTTAAATCAGTAACACTTACTTTTCGTCACTAACTATAGAGAACTGTCCGCCCTGACAGGGGAGCTTCTTCCAGTCTTGGCATGGGCCATCCTGCACGCAATTTTTACCTTTAACAGGTGGAACAGGTGTGGGTGTTTTCGTCGATGCCATGTTTTGTACGGATATCGGTCCAAGAACTTAAATTTTGTATAGCATGGATTCGCTTTTATACACCACAATAATCTAATCAGCTTTGTTTTTCCAGTAATGAAGGTATGCATTTCCCATTGGCTATTACTGACTGGTGTACTGCACAATCAATTCATTTTAATGTGATAAGAATCATTGTTTTGTGTTTTTAATAATTAATATAGTTCTACTTTGCCATTCAAATTTGCCTTTCATGGTTGCAAATTGGTTTATAAATTATTACTTTGCATTAATTTTATTTATAGTTGAATTTAGTGAAAAGTCAA